>JBBMOC010000212.1:178282-238282 GCA_037975185.1 Centropyge bicolor | reverse complement strand
CTGGAAACATAATGTTGTGAATTTTATTATGACATGCATTGTGAAAACTCGGTAATCTCCGTAATCCTCTTACCTGTGTGTGTTCGGTTGTGTCGCTCCAGCTGGCTGCGCTTGGCAAAGGCCTTCACGCAGGAGGAGCAGTTGAAGACTCTGGGTTTCTGAGAGCTGGGTGACGGGCCCGGCTGGTGCACTCGTTCATGCTCCTGGAGACAGATTCAAAAATGCAATTTTGTATTTTTACACATCATTTTTTTTGTTCACAGATTCCTTCTATGAGAACGTGGCTAGAACAGAGATGTCTAGATGTCTGTCATTTTGCCCTTGGATTGGACCTGACACACAGTTTGAACCACAAATTAGATGGATTCTGGAGGGTGTGCTCTGTTGCTGGGGGGACTGCTGATGTGATGCGTTCAAAAAATGAAAAAGGAAAATTACTGAATGTGTATGTACGTATGGACGTGGGTCATTTTGAGAAATTGCTTGTTTCAAATTGATGTCTTTGAAGCTGAGATTACATAATTAATATTATTATTTCTGTGCGCTTTTTGATGGCTGACTTTTATATTTTAAATGAAAATGTTTATAGAAGCAAAATACTATTTATGGAAATTGGTATATAATTTATTTTTAACGATTCATGTCTCCCCATAATCTTTCATGTGCACTGAATGGCTACTTTATACGATTATATCATCAGCTTAGTACAAGTAAAGCCGCTATGCACTCACTCTGGTACTATACATTTAAACACGAAAACATTATTTGATGAACTGAGTTGTGAGTCAACTGAAAAATTAATCTGTGACTATTGACTACTACACTATTGATATTTAAAAAATTGAAATTGCCTGCCAGCCTAAAATATGAGGCTGGGACCGGGGATATGTGTTAAAGATCCCTTACATAAACATTTCTGACAAGAGTTGCTTAAATTTGTTTATTAAAGATTTGTAAGATTTGTGTGTAGTAAGCAGGACACTATGTATTTGAAAAATGAGTTTGTCACAGTGGAAAATATTTGTGTCACATTTTGTACCATTTCTTTGTGTAATGAAGAACAGCACAGGAGGAAAATTGAGGAGTGTCTTGAAAACTGAAAGTGCCAACTGGCACTGGCTTGGCCTTTCAAATATACAAAATTTAAAAGAGGGCAACGTCTAAACCCATTAATGTTCTTGCACTTCAATTCTTCAAAGCTGTTACAGTGAACAATCTGGGCCTTTTTACTGTGATAATAAATCAGTGAGGGTTGATAAACATAATAAGAATCTTAGTTCATGGTGCTGCTTCAGTATTATGAAATCCATGAAGGACTGAAAGAGCAGTGAATACTGGTGATATCACTGAACCTGCGGCACTGAACTTTATTCAAGACAATTACTGGGCGACACAAAGCAGATGGGCACACAGGAAAGTGAATGGAAAGAAGAGCATAATAAGATTTCTGATTGGGAAAAGGGCAACAAGGCTTATTGCTGATGCAGCTGTAACTGCATCAAGCATATAGGGAGATAAGAGAGTCTTGTGGGTGTTTGTTGTCATTGTGGAGGCAATGTTTAACAAAAAAATGTCAAACTATTCCCTCATGTTTTTTTAACTAGAATTTAAAAAGTTTTACATCTTACATCTTTAACTTATGCATGTCTCAGTGTGTGTGTTGTGGACATTAAAAGTTAGATGGCCATTTAAAGCGACCAGGAAATTTTGATAGTGACTCAAAGCAAGCTGGCATTTGATTAAAAAAAAAACAAAAAAAACTCAGTTGCCCTTCCTGTTAGAGCCAATAGATATTCTCTAACCCATCTATTGCCTGTCATGCCGCATGCAATTAACTCCAAAACGTTTTCATTTTTTTCCTGCGTTACGAAATTCTAAAGCCAAATTTTTGGGTCCTAGCTATACTTAAATGACTAAATTTTCATCCACAGGCAAAGTGGAAAAATAACAACACTACCAATTTATGTTTCTCACCACTGAGCCTATTTAAAAATCAACATCTGAGCTCTGTGTGCAGACTAATGAGCACCCCGAGGACCTGGAGAGGATGAAGCTCGCTCACTCTCACAGTGACACCCACCTAATCTCACTGTCAATACTTTTATGGAAGACAAAGTGAAAGCCTATGGCACAATAACCTTCGTCAGAAACGTGCCATATTGTGGGGAGAGAGATTGTGTACAAAGCCACATCCTCCGTCTTGACCTTCCTCCTGATCTGAGCACTCTGGCATTTACATGCTCGAGAGTCTCAACCACATGAAGAGGATGGCCACAAAAGAGAAGCGCTCATTCCTCTGCCCAAGTTTCTGCAAAACACCTTTTGGTTTGTGTTTTGGTATGTCTTTCTTCACTGTCTCAGGTAGAAGCATTGATTACTAAAAATACAACTTGAGAAGGGAGAAAGTTGATTTATTAGTTTCATAAAACCTGGCAACATTTATTCATTCCTATGAAGTGCAAGCAAGCGGCAACCCCCGGTGCTGAAAAATGAAGCCAATGCGGAAGTGCAAAAAAGCTGCAGTTCCTCAAATGACCACTAGAGCAGGCTGCAGAAAGGAGTCAATTACATTTGAGCCCCATGTTAAAATGTCCGATCTTACGACAGAAAAAAAACATATTACATACATAAGCTGTTTTTCTATTCCATGACAACTCTGGGGGGGGGGTCGATTTTTTTTATAAGGCGTTCGTTTAAAATATACAGCATACATCATTATGCACAATTCATAGCTGTCAATCTAAGTGGCACCACTTTGATTGGCAACTAGCCACTGACGGTCTAAAGGGCGTCACCCCGGCTAATTCTAGTCACTGAGTTTGGGAAAGAGATCGTCGTGGGGTTAGCCGGCTAGCAACGATATTTAGCATTTAACCTAGCTGGTTAGCCGTAGCTAGTTTGATTATTTCGAATAAAGCGGCTTTTTTCAGCCAATAGCGTTCATTCGACCCGCCTCAGCTCCGCCCTCGCTCCACCTCTTTGTCCATATTTGGAGTAACCGGAGGTAGGCTACCAAGATGGCTGCGCACTACGATTTGCTTCATTTTTGCTCTTCAGAAACCTATGGGTGACGTCACGGACACTACGTCCATATTTTATACAGTCTATGAGTGCAACGCTGATTTCTTCATTAAATAAGGGGCCAGTTTGTTTATAGAGAGGAAGCACCGGCTGGATGTATATCAGCATGGAATATGAGTCACCAGCAGCTCGACTTTAAACCTGTTTATCACCTGAGCCTGCTGTTTCTCCACGAGGTCTTACCTTCAGGTGTGTCGCTCGCTTGAAGGCCTTGTTACAGACGCTGCAGACGTGACAGCGGTCCTTGCCGTGAGCTTGTCTGCAGTGCCGTCGTAGCGTGTTGGCGTTCTGGCACACCTGATTACAGTAGTAACACTGATTGCGAGTGTCGGCCTCTGCCTGGCCATCCTTCCCACCTTTATGGCCATCGTCAGTAATCTGCAGCAGACAGAAAGATTAGTGAGGAACAATTACTCACAAAAGCTCACGCCTCCTCAAGCATCGTTGAAAAAAATGTCAAGGCTAATACTGTTTTGTAATTTGGGGGGTAATTATGCGTGCAGTGCATGATGAGGCAGGTCTGGACTCAAAACAGTGTAAAGTGTTCTGACACCTCATGGTGCATATTTCCATAAAAATTCAAAGTTTTTGAGGTTGATGAATGTGTTTTTTATACCTTCCAGTCAGCCTCTGATTTATGTTCATGTTAGTAGAAAAATCAACTGGTGGACACTTATTTCTTGAGATAGGTAATTCATCACGCCGCATTATTGTGTTTGCATCTTAAACGTGCGCTGAATTCATCAAAGTAAAACTGATTTCCACTTCTGTTTGACACTTCCTCCCCTGTATATCTTAAACAGCACACTACAAGACTCACGTTGTATCCGTTGTCCGATGCTCCGTTTGTGGACTGGGAGTGGTGGCTGACCAGTATGACCTGCTGTCCTGAGCTGGCTGGCTGCCCTGAGAGACCCGAGTCATTCAGCACTGCAGGAAATGTCTGACCCTAAAGATCCAAAGACACTCTGGTCAGGCAGCTGACAAACTACATTATCACATCTAATAAAATCACTCATCTGTTAATATTCATGTTTTACAGCCAGACAATCTTCAGAAACACATTTGAAGCCAAGACAATGTTGTCATTTTGCCAATCTATATATGTGTTTGCATGCACTGTTGTGTTTTATTTACCTGTGCATTGAGGTTGAGAGTGACACCGTCCAGCATCCCCTGAGCATCTGCCAGCGTCAGCGTAACGCTGCTATCAGTGGCCACGCCTCCTGGTGACATCACTAGGCTCTGGGACGCAGCAGTGTGTGACAGGGTGGTGCTCGGTGGCAGGCTGGAGACTGACAGGTGAGAAACCGCAAGGTTAGAATGCTAGAGGGAGTTTTTAACACCCTATTCCTCAACTGGTTCATGACACTTCTAAAATCTAGTAGAACGTGTACAAGCTATATTTGAATAGGGACCACTCGTTCTGTGCCTCAACTGGAATACAGGCCATGAATAATGAATGTTGGTGGTAATGGTTCTGGACACCTTTAAGACAATACAAGGGTTTATTTACCTCTTCATATAGTCGTTTTAATATTCAGTAGAATTGAATGTAGCCTACCTACACATGAAGGAGTCACAGAAAAGTATGAAGCACGTAATTCAGTTGTAGTAATTTCATCTCATTGATATTACAGTCATATTGGAGCTGTAAAAAGTTACTGCCAAATGTCAATGCCAAATGAACATTTTCTACTGCTGCTATAGATCTGATTTCATCGGACATCTTGTAAGATGGCGCCGCTCTAGTGGCAGCCTGATACAGCAGCTCTCGCTCACTGTTGAGCTTTTTCCTTTGTGAATTTCCCCACTGAGGGACGATTAAAGGAATATCTTATCTTAATAAAAAAGACTGATATGGGGGTCATAGAGTTCATCAGTCAAAGGACAGGTTGAACCATATTTACATAGAGAGTGACAGGAATACTTCAGGCCCGTAAATAAAAGCAGACATGCTCCTGGTGTCTCTGTGAAGCTGTGGGAATGTTTTCCACTTGAGTTGAGAGAGGAAGGTAATGAATAGAGAGATATGAGAGTGGGAATTTGATTAAGCAACAAAACAAATTATATTTGCTCACTTCGCAGCACACAAGCCCTTTACTTTCTAATCACGGACGGGTCTACACAAATATTGACAATAATTCACTTGAGAGTTTGAAACTCAAATACACATCCTAGTACATCCTCTTGATAGGTGCACATAGAGTACACACATAGTATACATCCATTTGCACTATTTAAGATTGGTTTATAGTACGAAAAGATAATAGAAAAAGAAAACAGAGAGATGGACGACAGGCAACACAGATCCCAGGTCAGATTAAAACCAAGGGCATGAAGGTCACAGTGTGTCATTTCTAGGTTTCTAGGCCAACAAGAGATTATCAGAAAGATCTCTTTCATGAGATGATGTTCTTAAGATAAAACTGATGTGTATGGCTCAGTTTTGTCCATAGTGTGGTTTCTCAGTACACTTTAGCATTTCTGAAGGCAAAGACATCACAGCAAGATTGTGAGGAATAGATGAAACAGTGTGTTTGTCTGCTGCAAATGTTAGCTGCCTGGTGAACAAGTTTAAAGTCCACTGCACGGTAGTAACCTAGTATTTCTTTCAAAGTAAAGAACTGGGACATGCAGCTTTATCCTCTGCCTTTTAGCATTTATATCATGCATGCAGCCAGAACACATATACTCTATAACAGTAGAAAACCTTTGTTATTTTACTATTTAAAACAGTTTTTAAGATATGATGAAAATGTCAGTAAATCTGCCACCATTTTACATATTTGTAAACAAGATTACTAAGTATTCCATTTAGACTTCATCATCATCATCATACAGTACGATCTGATATCGCTTTTAAAATTGCGTTTTCCTTGGCATTTTTAAATTCCTGTGTCAATCAGAGCAAGCCTTATTCAAACACTATAGTCCAGCGGATTTCAAAGTGTGAAGCGCGCCTCCCCTGGGGGGCGCCAGAGGGCTTCAGGGGAGGCGTGGCCAGTGAAAAAAT
This sequence comes from Centropyge bicolor, assembly GCA_037975185.1. Lineage (NCBI taxonomy): Eukaryota > Metazoa > Chordata > Actinopteri > Pomacanthidae > Centropyge > Centropyge bicolor. The sequence continues at coordinate 232,185 of JBBMOC010000212.1, read as the reverse complement.
AAACCTGAAAAGAAAAAAAAGTGTAAACATCTGACAAGAGACAAGATGGATGGATTTTTAGTATCTCAAGTGAAAGTGAGAGAGGGCACAGAGTCTGGGGCGAGCAGAAAACGGAGGAAGTATGACCCTGATTATTTAAAGTTTGGCTTTTCATGTATTGGTCCTGATGATGCTCCGCTGCCACAGAGTGTTATCTGCAAAGAGCTGCTAGCTAACGACAGTATGCCACCATGTAAACTCAAAGAGGCCTTAAATTGAATGTATTCAAAAAGATATTAAAAAGCTCTGTTAAAATATGCTAAAAACAGATGCTAAAATGTGTTTTAAAAAAGATGTTAAAACATAAAGATGTTAAAATGTGTTTTAAAAAGATGTTTAAAAAATGATGTTAAAATGTGTTTTAAAAAGATGTTAAAATGTGTAAAAAAAAAAAAAGAAGAAGATATTTATCCACACACAAATATGTTTAAGAACATACAAACATGTTTAAGATGTATACAAAGATAAAGATGTGTATAGCATTTATTGCTTCAAACCTTTTTTAAGCCTGTGTGGAACATACAAAGCGACAACAATAACAGTAATAATAGTAATAATAATTGGGGGGGGGGTAAAGGGGGGGCGGCATGCTTTTGAGTTCTCTTTAGGGAGGCTCGCTATCCCACACTTTGAAAACCCCTGCTATAGTCTATTTGGCAGCTATTACAGCTTCACAAACACTGATGGCTCCATAGCGGGGGCACACACCTTAGCATGGCATTTCATGAAAAGGGCATTGATGGAGAGACTGTTGGAGCCCGTCAGTCAGTGTTTTATCCTGGGATGGCAGGGGAGCCACCTTTTGAACTGTCAAAGCAATTGGAGCCAAATTTACTCACACGTGGTACGTTCATGCTCCCCACTGTGCTGGGATACACATGTGTGTGAACTACATACACTCACTGACCTGTCATGTATCCTTTTGTAATTTAGGTGGCCATAAATGACTTCACTCTCCACATGGGACGTGAAAGGCTTTGTGTTCAGTAACATGTATATAGAGAGAGCTCAGTCCTTCTGCCAGTGTGATCTCTTGTTTTTTTTGTTGAAGCCAACGCTGTTTCATTCTTTATACTTATAGATAAAGATATAGAGCAGTACAGACAAGGACCTCCCACTTAGTGTGCGTGGTCATTCTATCAAATGGATGCCAATTAAATCTGTTCAACTCAAGTGTGTTACTGTGAAGATATTTTCCCAATAGCCAGCTGGGTATCTCCCACTTTGTTGCCACACAATTGGTTTAAAGTGGTGGCCTCAAGTCGAGTGGTGTTATGAGTGAGTGGAGCAGGGTCACTAACGACTGACCTGCACAGATGGTGTTTTGGTGCATTTAGAAAACACAGGAGTGAAATTGTGTCAAACAAAGTTGACTGAAAGAGAGGATGTAGTCTCTTTGTTACCATGAATTTCTTTCAAAGCCATTTTGTGAGGTAGAAGTTGCACCTTTGCAAGACATCACAGCTGCTTAATATTCAGTGTAACTTTTCAGTCCTCACCTGCCATTCCAGTGTTGGCGGGGCTCTGAGGTAGGAGGTGGTCATTGGTGATAGTCAGGGTTGCGCTTGTGGGCTGGCTACTGAGTGGTGATGAAAGCCTGATGCTAGCGTTCATGTCAGCACCATTGGGGTTGCTGTGCTGGGTGAGCAGATCCTGATCTGTAGAAGTATGGAGAAAAGCAATGTTTATTCCAAGAATCCAAGAATCCAAAATAGCTAGATTTCATTAACATTTTTGTTTTTTCTTCTATCAGGCTCAGATACGATGTAGAAAACGTTGACCTATTTGAAGAAGAAAAGTGTTGTTCAGTACATCTCCCAAAGGGTGGTAAAATAAACACAGAGACTGAAAAGGACTCCAGACATTTTGCTTGGAACCCATGAACTGTGTTCTACCACCACTTCACTTTCATTGCCTCTAGTTAAAGAAAAGAATCAATAACAAATTCAATGATTTCCTGAAAACACACACACACACACACACACACACACACACACACACAGTCTTTACTTATGTCACTTTTGGGAAATTTACTTACATTCATTTCCTGGAGACTAACCTGAAGGACCACCTGACCTAAACCTAACCTTAACCCAACCCTAACCTCAACTTAACAGTTTTCCAATTTAGGGACACCACTTTTTTTCCCCAATTGCACTGTTGTCAAATAAACTGGTCTTGAGTCTAGTGTAAATCCTCAATTTGGACATAAGTGAATCCACACACACACACACACACACACACACACACACACACACACACACACACACACACACACACATACAGTATGTCTTGGAGCAGCTTCAAGAGAAAGAAAAACAAAACAAAAACAGGCCTTTCTGTAACAATAATTTGATATTGCCTGAGTCTAAAGGATTTGAATCATAAAGCAGTAAATCCATCAGAAAGCTGAATGAAATAAAGCCCAAGTTGTGCCCAGAGGAAATACTGTGAGTGTTCCATTAACATAAGCAGGGAATGATCTATCTTGACTCGAGGGGGCTCAGACAAAGTGACAACTCCGCTGTACAGCCACCAGCTGATATAAGAGCAGCTGGGGGGTGGGGGCTTTGAGTTGGAGATGATGTATGTTATAAAAATGGTTTGTGTATCACTCATAACCTCTAACACACTGAGGCTTTTAATCTTGTTTTGTTGAAGCAGCTTCAAAGTGGAAAAAAAAGGGCTGAGAGTTATTACTGTGTCTGTTTTTTTTCTCCGCCTGTAAACACGTTTGCCTGAGCGAGGAAATCAATAAATGTGTTACAGATCCTTGAGGGAATTTTCATTTCATCTGTTTTTATTGACAGTCTGCTGAAAGACAAGGTCAGTGTATATACAGTATGTAGCTGTGTATTTGTATGTGTTTTGCTGGAGCGGCGTGGTATAAAGTGGTACATACCTGATATGGTGAGAGTGATCTCCTGAGGGTTTCCTGCTGCAGAGCTGGAACAAGATGCTGAGGCAAGTGCTTGAGTCAGGCTGGGGTTGTTGATGGTTAATGTAATCTCCTGGCCGCTGGTGCCTCCAGCTATCAGCCCAGAGCTGCCCATGACATGGCTGAGGTCCTGAGAACCTGCAGAATCCACAGGAAAACACACATCAGTTATCCAGCTCATAACAGCGTCTGGTGTCTGCTTTGTCCTTTTCTCAGCTGGGGCCCTCACACATCACCTGTGGCATCCTGCTCAGAAAGGCCGGCCATTGTGACCTGAGCAGGTGTGATGGCGGAAGGCTGCAGGGCCAGGCTGGTCAGTGGGTGGATGACAACGTTGGCGGAGACCGAGGGGTCAGTGGTGGACATGAGCTGGCTGCCGGAGTGGGAGACCAGGCCTGTGTCAACACTCAGGGGCTGAGAGAGGAGGCCCCCTTGCTGTAAAGTCTGCTGGAGGAGGGCAGGGTCAAACTGGAAGAGAAAGTGCTACGTCAGATGACAGAGGAAGGGTGATGTGGAGGAGGACAGAGAGAGTGACACCTGTCCAAATGTATGTATGAGGCCTACATACTTTCTCTGAACCTCCTTATATAATGCATAGAAAATTGGCATCAATAACTTGTGTTATTTGTGGGTTAGACATGGTAGCAGAGTAAAAACATGTTGAGTCATGTTGTATGAATGAATCAAAGGGGCAGTAATCAATAAATTATTGGCTTAATGTCCAAATAAATCTATAGATAAAAGGCAAAGCTGTGTGTGATTGTTTTATTGTTGCAGTACCTCACAAAAAGTCATGCGTGCAATGTACCACTGTGGAAGCCAATCGTGAAATATGTATAAAATTTTCATTCATTATTTTTACAGCTGACTGAACAAAAGTCGCAATTTCCATCAGGCTGCTCGTTTGGTTTAGTCCATTGCAGGGTGAAGGCTACAAGATGCCCCGCACAAACCATCATTAGCAAATCTAAGCTATTATAGCGATGCAGCCGCAGTGCAAAGCATAACTCATTAATAGTTGTTGAAATCCTCCTGATAACATTATTGATGTACATTTAGTGACTATATTTCTTGGCAACAAAAAATCTCCTCATTATAAAAAAGTGCTGACAGGGTGGTTTTTGTACTTATAGTTGGGCACATAAAATGTATGAAATGCCCTTTATTAAGAACTACTGTACAGACAAAAATAAAGCTGATGATACAACAACAAATCCAACAGCCACTTTACTCTAACTAATGTGTGACACAGTTTGGACTAAGCAATAAACACCCCAGGAATAATTAAAAACTTATTCAGTTGTCTTCTGCTTAATTAAATGATGAAAATGAAGAAAAGACTGAACGTTTGGCCTCATGACTGTACGGCTGCAGTTGAAAGGGTTTAGTACTTCAAATGAAAGCAAACAACTGCAACCAGATATTTGATGACTTAAAGACCACAGAAATAATCATCTGGCAAGAAGTAGTCACAGAATATTAATGTACACTGTAACCGTGTCAACTTTATAAATTTTTTGTCAACAAAGTGCACCTATTTTGGAACTGCTGGGCTATAAAAAAGAGGTGGGCTAAGCTAAAATATTTGTTGCTAAATGTTGCAATATAATGCTGATATAATTGTAAGATTATACATAGAATATAATGCCATGAAACACATGCATTTAGTATATGTCTCTTGGCTAATGAGCTCATAAGCAGCGCTGCATCAAAGTACAGCAGTTCAGATTTTTAACATATTACTGTTATGTTTAGGTTAGTAGTTTTCTGGTGATCTATCAAACCCTCATGTTAAGGTTATGTAAGTTGGGTCATTAAATAAAGCAATGAAAAAAGAAATCACTGCTTCCTAGCTGCTCCTCCAAATGATGAGCTGAGATCATTTGAATCCCCTCAATGACAAATATGCTCAGGAGCATGAGCTCAGTTTTGTCTAGAAGCTAGTCAACGCCCTTTCCTAAGAACTGACAAGTAGAAAAAGTACGGTGACAACACGCACAGATAATAACAGGTTATTCAGCAGGAGGTGTGTGTAACCTGTAGTGTGATGTTGTTGATGTTGCTGGTGTCGATCCCAGAGATCTGGACGTTGGGGCACACCAGGTTGGCGGACGTCAGCTGCAGATGGATGCCATCCAGAGTGGTCAGGCCGTCTGGGAGAGACACCGTCAGGTCTCCTGCAGCTGCAGCACACACACACACACACACACACACATAGACATATGTACAATTTAGACATAGTTTCATTTTTCATTTTCATTGTAAACGACTGAGTCTTTCCAGGATGAACCTTTCATACCCAATCATGATCCTCTCACCTGTTACCAATGAACCTGTTTACCTGTGGAAGGATCCAAACAGGTGTTTTTGGATCAGTCCACAACTTTCAGTCTTTTGTTAACAAAATCAATGAACTTGATGAATATATTAAATATATTGTCTTTGTATTTTTTTCAGTTGAGTATATGTCAAAAAGGATTAGACGATTATCACATTCTGTTTTATTTGTGTTTTACATCGCATCCCAATTTTATTGAAATAAGGGTTGTAACTAAAGCGGACATATATTTATGGTACAAGGACGACGATGACGAGTCCATTATAAGCACCGCTCCTCGTCTGGCCGACCAAATGCACTGAAAGAACCCCCCCTGAAGAAAGGGTACTGAATATCTCATGAATAAATACCATCAAAAGACTGAGAGACAACAAAGGAAATCTGTCAGTGAATTCAATCTTTTCCCAGATGATGAAAGGAGATGGGTTTCTGGCAGAGGTTTGCTTGCAGTGAACTTCTCTCAAAGATGCAGAAAAGTGTGCAGAGTGACTGAATGTGTAAAAGAAGAAAGCAATGACTGGCAAACATTTCGTGACCACCTCCTCTGTCGTCATGCTCCAGGAGCCATATGGGGAAAGAAATTTCGTGGCAGCAGGCGATAGCCAGACTTTAGTCAACGTATATAAGTGAAACAAAGTGCAGTGTTCGGGGGAAAGTCACAGCTGCTTAATAAGCATTTAGACTGGATCATAAACATAATCTAGTACAAAAAAAATGTCTTTTTCAAATTGTTTCAAATTAGAAACCGCACTATTATTTAAAGTTTTGAGAAATATATTTAGGAATAGAATTCTGAAAATCCTCACAATGTCAAGGCTTAGCATTGTTTCCTTAACCAATTTTATACTATTTATAATAGTAATAAACAAACCTTCAAAGCTCAGCTGTTGAGGAGAGGGAGGAGATCCTTCTTTAACAACATGCTCTATCTGTCTACAAAGTGCAGCTTGAGTACAAACATGATAAATGAACGTTTGGAGGTTCAGAGATTTTTGGCACCATGTAAAAACAGATTTGTGTTGAAAACCATCAAATAGCATGTTGTGACTGAAGAGAAAGGGAGTAAACAAGGTGATGAAGCACCTTCCTCCTCCCAGCATGGGCCTCATCAGTCACTGTGATGAAATCCATCTCACCCTGAGCGGCAGTACTGACGCTGCCAGCTGATTACAGACCGACCGAAACTGGAAATGATGATCCCTGCAGCATTTCAGTTACACACAGGAACTTCATGTGCATCAATCATGAGTCTGACATTACAATCAGAGTGATGTCAATAAAATGTGTTGTTGATGGATCGTACATGATATCACACAGTGAGCCTCTGTTTTACTCTCTCGGGTCATTTTAACCCTTTAAAAAAGATGCCTCCTGACCACGGTAAAATATAACAGATATGTGTGTTGTCTGTGTATAAGTGTGCTGATCCACCCACAGTCCCTACCTGACATGGAGGCAGGCAGGATGGCCTGTCCCACCAGGCCTGGTTGCAGCAGATTCTGGTCGAACTGCCCTGTCAGGACCTGGTTGGCTGGGAGGTAAATGCTGGGGTCAGAGTTGGGCGTTTGTAGCAGACCCACAGGTTGAAGGGCCTCTGAAGCTGCCGGCTGCTGCTGCCCCTGGCCTTGTGCCACAGCCTGCCCGGTCCCTGGGTCTTGACCCTGGCTGCTCTGACCGCTGGACGACGCAGACCTCTTGGATTTGTTTCTGTCGCTGCTTGGCCGGAAGTGGCACTGGATGTGGGTTTTGCGGTGGCCTGAGGTTCTGAAGCGGAGCTCACAGAAGGGACATTTGAAGGGCTTGGAGCCTGTATGGAGGCGCATGTGCACCTTTAAGCTGCCCTTAGTAGAGAAGGAGGTGTTGCACATGTGGCAACTGAACAGTTTCTGACCTGCAAACATAAGGAGATTGTCAGGTGCAGTCAGTTAAACATGACCTGTGGCTCCTTTTAGAATGATAGACACAACATCTATGATGGAACTATTGTAGTGTAATTTTTTTTTAGAATCCTTAGAAAAATTTGTGCTGGATAAGGGAAAGAATTCTTTATATATGTGTCAGGATAATGCTAATCAATATGATGTGGCTGAATGTGATTAATGTAATATGTGAAACCCTATAATGAAATCAACATGGATCAAATACAAGCTAAGAGTACATTTATCCAAATTTAAATAAAATTATTACTATAATAATAAATAATAATATATTTTGATAGTACATGACTACTATTACTATTATATGTAGTAGAGTGTAGTATATATCACATTACACTACTATATTATTATATTATACATGTACATGTATGTTATACTCTTGGATGCTATACATTGTATATGCTATATCATACTACTATTACATGCTATATTATATTATTATATTATATTACTATATGCACTCTACCATTACCATTAGCATACCATACCCACTGCTGCTATCACTATGTACACACTCAGGTACACACATACACATATGCATATTTTCTGTAGATCTCCTACAAGTGCCTACTTCTGATTCAAATTCCTGCTACATCTACTGCCTAATTTATTGTGTCTATTTTTAGATTTTATATTTTTCATTTTCTATTCTATTTTATACTTTGTATTCTATATTTAAACAGTGCAATATACGAGGAGTGATGGAGATGCCAATTTCCTGGAGGGAACCTCCCAAAGGGATTAATAAAGTACTCTGTCTGTCCGTCATAAAAAAAAAAAAGACATAAGCAATGACACATAAATAATGCTACCTAAAAGAGCAGAACTTAGATTAAAAAATACAGCAAGCAGTAAATAAGAAACTAGTGATGAAACTCTAACGAACCTGTGTGTGTCTTCACATGACAGTCCAGGGTAGACTTCACTGTAAAGCTCTTCCCACATTCATCACACTTGTAAGGTCTTTCTCCTGTATGGATGCGAATGTGCCTAGATGAGGGAAGAGGGAAAATTTTATGATGCAGAAAGACAGCAAATGAGTAAAACTTAAATTTGTAAGTGTGAAATAATGAAAAACAGACAACGCAACATATAGATATATAGACATACATAAGAGATTCAAAGCCTGCATTTTTTTGTAATGATAAATTAATCGAACCCTAACCCTAACCCTTTACCATCATTTATACACTTTTCATCTTTAATTAGGAAGTCTGGCACTTAATTGCCTCTGTAAATTGCATGTGGTGACCTACTGACCCTTGATTTGCTATTAGTATGTTTTACATTTGGACAGTGTTAAAATACAAGTTACCTTCGATAAAAAGAAATTGAGTTCATGCTAATAAGAGTGAAAATGAGCAGAAAGAAAAAGATTATAGTGTCTGCAGTTAAGAGGGATAATAGTATTTGACTGCTTTGTTACAGTAAGAAATCTAGTTATATTGGTAGGGTGAAAAAGGCTCATATGGCAGAAAAAGATTCAACCTCTCTTCAAACTCAGTCTTTATGACACCACTAAAGAAACCTCATATATCATAGAGTATTGTACTTGTTCCATTTTTTTCTCATAATTGTAGCAGTTGTAAAAATTGGTCAATCTCACTTTGCATTCACCTCCTCCATTACAGACAGACCAGCAGCATGAGCCACTTAACACTTTCCAAATACATTCAAATTTTACATTATTTCAAACACTTGTTTTGGAGTCCATAAGAAGGTGATGGTAAAACGTTGGTTTAGCTAATGTACTGTAGCTACCTGCATTGGAATCTACTAACAAGCCTTCTGTTGTTGCCTGTCATGTCTATAGAAATCACACATGCTTAATCAACAGGGACTGCATTACAGATGGGAATTGATTTTTTTTTTTTTTTACAATAATGCCATTACAGCATGTAACGACCATAATTATGAGAATCAGACCTATGAAAATCCAGGAATTTCTCTTTAAGCCAATTCAAAGTAAGCAAAGGGTTTTAGATTATGTAGCGTATTCACTGTATTCAAACGTTGCCTTATAAAGACCATAGTCAAGCTGATGTTCTTAGTGACAGATTATAGAACAGAACATGATATTTACCTGACGAGGTCACTGGGCTTCTTGAAGCTCTTAGGGCAGAAACTGCAGCAGTTGGCAAACTTGGGCTCTGTTTCCAGCTCCACGGCCTTGTCTTTGATCTCGCTGATCCGATCCCTCTCGGCCGCCGACTGGGCGAGGATCCGCTCCGACACCGAGGCCTCCTCACCCGGGTCCTTCGCCAGCTCGGCCGCCTGCTCCTCGGTGAAGGTGATGATTTCCAAGCCCCTCCTCTTTGATGTCTTTTGCTCCCCTTCCTCTTCCTCTTCATCCTCCTCTTCATCCACATCTTGACTATCCAGACCTATAACTGTGAGAATTAAGGGGCTCTTATCGCTCTGTCTTTCTGTTACACTTTATGCTAGGTGGTTCACACTGAGGGAAAGATGTGTGTGAAATGAAACATTTTCAACCTGAATAAAAATATACACTTGTCCCAACAGCAGGAAGTGTGCTTCAAAATGACTTGAAACCCCAGATGTCCTAAACAGCAGTGAAGAAACAACTTCAAAGGTTCTGTCAATTACTTCACAAAAGGCAAAAATCAATTTGCTGCATGCTGATAAGGTGTATGTTAGCATTTCCCTTTCCCCTTACTGAACTCATTTTCATATTCTTACATTTGTAACGAAACCTCCAAATGTTATCTAGACGTCCTTACTTTGTTCTTCCACAGCGTGCTCCTTCTTCATATGCTTTTTACACAGCAGGCTGGTCCGGAAGCTTTCGTCACACATGGAGCATTTGAAAGACTTGATGTGGATAATCATGTGGCGGTTCAAGCTGCCGTTGGTGGTGAACGAGGCATCGCAAACATTACACTTGAAGGGCTTCACTCCTATCGGTGAGACATGACATCACATTATTAAGTTACAGTTAAAAGAGGAAGTTTTATGAGAGAAAGTTCAAAAACAACTTTAAAACCCCAATCATAAAACTGGATAAGCAAAAGCCCTTGAATCAGAAATATTGAAGTTAAAAGTTAAATTTCTTAAGTACATATTTTAAATTACATTTTCCAATCCTGTACTCATTTAATCTGCAAAACAAAGACTTCTCATCATCTGTTTTTAAGACATATAGATAATTAATTTGATTATTTTTTTCTGTTGTGGATATTATATAAGCAAGGGTATTTTCTTTTCCACATATCTTACATTTCTTTCATCTTTCATTTGTAATCGTGATGTGACTGAAATGCACAGCAGTCATGCAATTTTTCCTCATTTAATCCTTGAAACATTTCAATTTAAGTACAATGGGATGTGAGATACTATATTCAATAGTGTCCATAACATTTAAAGGTGGTTATAAAGTCAGCTCACCTGTGTGTGTGTTGAGGTGAGACTTCAGCACTCCAGCTGACACAAAGGCTCGTCCACAGAGATGACATCTATAGGGTTTCTCCCCGGTGTGGGAGCGCACGTGCTGCTTCAGATGGCTTGACTTCTTGAAACCCTTATTACACCAATTGCACCTGAAAAGCAAAAAAAAGGGCTCATAATTGCTGCTGTTGATTACAGTACCACTCAGGAGATGCCAATGATAAACTGACAGGTTCTGTGCAGTCACATAACACATCAGGCATTATTTGTGATGAGGCAGCATTTTGTGCACAATTTCTACCTTATGTGTTATAAAGGTTTTGTTTGCTTTCTGTTAGATGGGCAGGTGTGAGCAACTGTTAATTATGCCGTACAATGTTCTGAAATACTGAATGCACCTTGAGCTATAACCCTGTCAAAGAAAGTTGGGGAGTATAGATGCAATTTTTCTGTCTAGTAAAAAAGTAAATGAAAAATGATTCAGCACTGTCTCATTCCACTTGATGGCCACATTAGTTTCACCTCAGTCCAAAAATGTTGAGACGCTGTGTAAAATTTGCTAAACCTTTTATACATATACTCTATTGATGTATTACATATTAAATGTTAGGCCTCATCAACTTCATTGGTTTTTGTAAATATCGGCTTGATGTCAGCATTATGTTTCAAACAAGTTGGAACAGGAGCATCAAATGACTGTGAAAGTTGTGGACTGATCCAAAAACACCTGTTTGGAACATTCCACAGGTAAACAGGTTCATTGGTAACAGGTGATTGGATCATGATTAGGTATGAAAGGTTCATCCTGGAAAGACTCAGTTGTTCACAAGCAAGGATTTGACAGAGGTTCAACACTTTGTCAAACACATGATTGTATAAAGGAGATTAATACATGGGCTCAGGAACACTTTGTAAAACTCTTCTCGGTAAACACTTCGGGAACACATTCTGCTTTTATTAATGTTTTTGCAAAGTATCATTACTCTTTTGGAATCGGGCTTCTTTTCTGAACGCGTCTGTCTCTGTACATGTGTTTCCTTCCTGTTGACAGTGAACTGTCACTGAAAAGGTCAGGGTAGCAGCCCCCGGATGTCAGGGATGAAAACTTTACATATGTATGAATGAAAAACATATTTTTTGCTGTTCCTCTCCAACGTTCCCTCTTGTCAGAGCAGTACATTCCGGAAATGTGAGGAAATGTCAAATTAGAGCTGGTGGAAGGTTATTTATTTCATTCTATTAAAATCCTCTGAATACATGAAATTTTTCTTTATAAAACCATGGATATAACTCAGTTTCTCTCTTTGCCATGTTTCTACCTCTTTCCAAAGAGTGCAGTGTTTTTAAAAGTTTTGGTATGTCTGATATATAGATACAGATGTGAGGCTCAGATATGGCATTTCTCTAAATGGTTTTTCTTTATCTGTGGGAACATTTGGAATGAAAGGTTTAGTGTTTATGATGGTGCCTATCATTAATCTGCTTTGAGCCCTGAATAAAGATTTGTTTGTATATTATAGAGCACAAAACCACAATGCAACAACACTGCAATTACAGAAAGCCAGCAAACTGACAAACAAAAAGAAAATGACTCAGCCCTGTGGTGCACCTCTGAGAAGAGAATTTCTGAGGGTCAACTAACGTCAGTAAAAGCATCTTGAAGTACTTGTGCATACCAGTCCAAGTCTCATTATATAGATCCTCTTTAGACCTGCTATGACACTCCAATTCATCTTGACCAATGACCACTAAGTAACTCTGAGTAGTCTTTGAGATACCAAGAGAAAAAACAAAGACGAGACTAGCAGAAGTTCATGTCCAGAGACAGAGAACCTGCCGGACTGAAAACGATGGCTGCAGCACCAAGGATCATTGGGACTGAGTGCCGCAGTGCAATCAGGTCTAAATGGTGAAATGAATAGACAGAAGTCACTCCTGGAGTTTGCCAAACTGCTCTTAAAGCACTCTGAGAGCACACTGAAAAGAACTTTCTGGTCCGATATGACAAAAGTTGAAGTCTTTGATCCCACTGGAAGGTAATGTCCCTGGCATAGTTAGTGCCAGCCTTCTTCGAAACGTGGCTATGGCAGCATGATGATTAGACAGAACTGTGGGGACAATGAGCAGAGCGCAAACAGCCTGGCAAAGACTCACAAGACTATCACAGCAAAACAACAAGACAGCAAGAGCAGCGAGGGAAAGTCACTGGATGAACATGAATGGTCCAGACAAATGTTGGACTTCACCATTGAAAACTGGCTAAGAGACTTAAGGGTCACGATTCCCTAACATCCTCCACCTATTGTGACAGCGTTTGAAAGGATCTGGAAGAAAGGCAGAGAAATGTAGGTGTTCAAAAAATAGCAGAGGACGGCTGAGAACACTCGAAGCTGTAATTACCACCGCTAGTGCTTTTACAGAGGGTTGAAATTTAAAAGTAGAGGAGGTGGGAGCACTTTCTGAAGCCACGCATACAGGCATGGACAATGGAGACACACACACACACACACACACACACACACACACACACACACACACACACACACAAAAGAAAGAAGCTATAATTAAACCTGTAGGTTCTCTTGCTGTTGTCCTCACTGTCATCCTGGTAGTCCTGTGTTTCAGTCGTCAGCTGAAGCTCATTCTGACTGCTCTGCTGAAGAAGCCCATTCGTCTGGATTTAAAAAGACATATGAACAAATTACACTCACCTTAATATACATAGAAATACACGTATGAGAACAGTATTGCATTATTAGTATCAAGTATCTTATGTTTAATTCAGAAATGTCTTCAAGGGAATAATTAGATTTTTGGGAAATGCCATAATTTGCCTAATTGTATGAGAAGATTGATTCCACTCTCATGTTACATGGAGCCTTACTCCAAAATTACTTTTTGGATTTACTGTTTTAGTACTTAGTTTTATTCGACTGCATTAGTTTTAACTAGATGTACCAAATAAAGTGGCAACTGAATTTTGCTAGTAGCCATATCTTTAAACATTCAAGAGAGTCAGGCTAGCAATTTCCCCCTGCTTCAAGTGTTTATGCTAGGCTAAGCTAGGCTAAATGCCTCTGGGTCTAAATCTAGCAAGAAAACAAATAAGCAAATCTTTCCCAAAATGTCTTAAAGTCATTTATTGTGCAATGTTCAATACACTCTGCTCTTTGAATAAACTATTTCTACTTTGTTATTTAAAGTGGTTGTTAGAGATAAGACTGCAATTAAAAGTAGAAAACAAGGACAATTAAAACTATTAGATAAAAACACAACACGCCACTCAGTGTCCTACATAATCAATGATTGGGGCAGGTCTATTGATTAAGAAAATCTTTGACTCAATTAGCAAATTAGTTCAATCTATATTCCGCTGCATTGTACTGACTGCGCTGACATTGAATATATTTTGAAAAAAATCCTTTGTAAATCTGAGACTTGAAGTCCAGGTGAATGTAGTTCAGGGCTGAGGGCACAGCTGGAGGCCCGTGACTCACCACCTCAGCACTGGAAACATGGAGCAGGTTTGGAGGGTGATAGCTGGAAGACAGAGCCTGAGACTCCAGTGTGCTGGAATCCTGCAGCTGCTGGACGGTGGAGAACTGGGGCTGGTTGTAGCTCGGATCAGTGATGGTGAAGCCTGAAGGGAAAAAACAGAAAACAATCATTCAAGAGAGGCTGACTGCAAAATAATAAATCAGTTATTCAATTCTGAACTGAGTAATCACTCAACCATTTCTGAGTAATTCACTTTGCAACGACACATATATAGATAGTATAATACAGTTTTGTAGGCAATGTAAGACTTTAGAATAAAAATGCTAACCAAAGGTAAACCTGAACAAGCAGACAGCCTGCTGACACAGCATTTAACAGCAGAGTGGTTCTACGACTCAGCACAAATGCAGTTGATAAGTCCATAAAGCACAAATCTTTCTGAGCGAAAATAATAATAATTACGAACTATGAGAGCTATGCTTGTTTGTTCAACTTCTGCACAACACAGCAAAATAATGGGTGGAAACTTTTATTGATTTTAAATTACTGAACTTTGAGCAAACTGCTGAACGCGGGAATGACAGCCTTCAGCACAAAAAGTCTACAAAAACACTAGACAGGAATTTATATAAGAACAACAGCCGCTGAAGGGCTGATAATGCCAATAATAAGTGGACAGAAAGAAACAGTGACGACAGGGCATCGAATTGCTGTTTATGTGTTACAGTAACCAATCAACGTGTTCATATAAAGCCTGATGGGATCAAGCATGAACAACAGGTAACTGTTTTTTATATCACATCTTGCAATATCATAGAAATATTTAGACGAACAAACAGAAATACTTGCTTTTAAAAACCCACATGATGAAGACAACATGCTTGGTCTATGACATTGAGCTTGTCAGATAATATTAAAGCTGCAGTTAAAAAGGTAAAAACAAACAAACAAACACAAACAAGGTTGCTTATTCTTAGGAAATTTAAGTTCCTCAGGTCAGTACAGAGCTTTGAGCTAATAGAGTTCTGTGGCCAGGGTCTTTTGAAACCTATTAATGCTATATAACACTGGCCCCTTTCCTGAGCTATAGGGTGTGTTTTCAATATAATTTCTAAGGAGAGCAATAAATAAGTTATCAAAATTTGGGGCTGAAAATACAAAAACTGACCTTTGAAATTCATTGTTTCAATATAGTCTAAATGTAACTGAATAGCTATTTTCTATAACGTTGAAATGTACAAATCTATTCAAACAAAAGCTATGATTTCAAACTTTGTTCTTCCAGCACTTTAAAATTATACAAGACAAAAGTGACTACTGCATAACCCACAAAGGAAAACAGTTCAAAGCACCTTTTATGATTTTCATTCAGATTCATACTTACGAGCCACTCGAGCACAGTGTGAACTTGGAGCTGCAGCAATTTACCGAATGACACTCTGCGATAAGTGAGATGGCAAACACAGTGTGCTACAAAAAACAAAACTATACAGGGTTTCCCACATGAAACCCCAGGGATCAAGGTCACATCCTATATCCATAATATATGACTAGCTGTTCCCCTCATGCCAAGGCACATGACCTTTGTCCTCTTGTAAATTTGATGACCTTCGAGGCAGTATGACCCGAAAATGTTTATATTCCAGGTGCGTTTGCAACAGATAAAAAGGTTATTGTGCCTCCTGAGGAAATGAAAAACATAAAATCTGCCCGACAGATGTTTGCAGTCAATTTGTGATGCTGCCTGTAACTATTCTGTTTGTTGTTTGAATCGTATTAAGTCTAGCTTTGTCCCCATTCCAACTGCTGTCTCCTAGACTTCCAGACTGGCAAAAGAAAGTTTCTTCAGTCATTGGTGTTTTTGTTTGATTTCTTTCTAACATCTAACATGAAAGATTTCGTGACTAACACAGTTTTTGAGACCACCATTTGCTCACTGCACAGTCAGTTAACTCACAGTAGAAGACACTGCAGGGTAATCACTGGAACGATGACTGACTTGGTACAAGTCATATTCTACTTCAATCAGAAATCAGGTGTTTTGCACATTAAGAGATGACAGTATACTTAGATTCATGCATCATGGACATAACAGCTGTGTGTGTGTGTGTGTGTGTGTGTGTGTGTATACCTTGCGTTAGAGCTTGCTGGTCAAATGCAGGCTGAGGGAGTGCTGGTGTCTCAAACTGGCTGATGTTCTGAGGCAAGGCATGTTGGGTAGTCACATAGGAGTCTGCCACCACAGAAAAAGAGATGAACAATAACACCACAGGTTAGTCTGTTACTCACAAATACAAAGATTGCTAAAAGGGGTTAAAAGGTTAAAAATCGAGTCTAGTTATTTTTGTCTCCATTTTTGGTGATGTTCAAAAAAAAAAAAAAAAACAAGAAAAATGTGGTTGAATTAGGTCTCTGCTTTTGGGAACAATATTAAAAATATACTACACTCCATGGACTTAAAATTTTAACATTGTACGTCATTTGTATTCAGGGTAAGTTTTAGTCTATACACTATTAAAATGTCATCAAATATATATAGATGAGGTCAAGAGAGCTGAACCTGACTACAAGACATGCGATTTAAAACAGAGGTAGTTTGGTGTTCTAGAAAAGTCAATTTTAAAACAGCCAGAAAAGGTTGATTGTGAAAACATGAAACAAAAGCACGTATTCCCAAAATCTTTTGACACAATATGATTATTTTTTTAATTTTTCAATTTTAGATAAAAGATTGTGTCCTGAAATCTCCAGACGTCCCTGGGTCTGTACCTGGTGGTCCAATCGTGATGTGACAACCCCAGACCCCACCCAAGCTTACCTTCTCCTTGTACAAGTGGTTGGTCAGTCAGGGGTGCGTCTAATGTCACTTGTTGACTTCCATTCACCACCTCTGTCTGGCCCAGTCCCAGCATGCTTTGCTGCTCTGCTGAGCTGGCAGGTGGTTGCTGGAGAGAGTCTCCCTCTATTTCCACCTGCATGTCATGGGCCACAGTGCCTCCTCCTAGTGGGTCCTCTGTTGACTGGGGTTGCAGCTGCTGGGCTAGTTCATACCTGGTTTGGCAGAACCTCAGATTTAAAATAGTAACTTGATGCACATTTGTGATTTTATATTTAAGTGAGTTACTATATTTTTATTTGGTCTTTGTGGTTTACATACAACTCCCTCATCACTGCATAGTGCATACATTATCCAATGGTCCAAAATCAAATCAAACAAATCCCAAACCTGTGTGTCTTCATGTGCTTCCTGCAGTTGGGCGAGGACTTGAAGGTCTTCTGGCAGTAGGGGCACATGTAAGGTCGCAGGTCGCTGTGGGTGGTCATGTGGCGCCGCAGGCTGCCGCTGGTGGTGAACGTGGTGTCGCACATCAGGCACTTGTACGCCTTGAGACCTGAGTGGGTCCGGATGTGAGCCTTGAGGACTCCCGAGGAGGCAAAACCCCGACTGCACTGCACACACTTGAAGGGTCTTTCTCCTGTGTGAGACCTGGGGCGACAGCACGATGGCAAAACTGAGCTTGTTAGGCATAAAACTGAAGATTCAGTATCTAATTTTAAGTGGAACCCAAAGCGAAATTCCCTGGTGTTTATGGCATGTTGCCATTCCAGGTTCATCAGTGATTCAAGGGAACCGTCACTAGTGGAAGATAGGGATCCTCTGTTTGAGCTACTAGCCATTAGTCTAAGCCTGCCACCAAAGATGAACAGAGAGGTGTAACTATCGAAAGGATGACAGCGCCATTATTTAGAATAACCTCTCAATACTGAAATGTAGGAAATCGCAGGGAGTCTGTTATAATGGAAAGGCTTAAAAGGGAGAAAAGAGATGCATAGTTTAAGGCTTACTCTCCTCATCAATGTTTCAATGTTCTATTTCATGCATGACTTACAGGGGTGCTGTTCATTTATATTGTATATTAAAACAAGGTACATATCTCTAAATGACAGTATTCGATTGTTAAAAATAGACTATATTAATAAAATGATTAAATGAATGGGAAACTGGGGCAACACAAGAACCAGCACCTCTTCTATTCCTACTCTCTCTCCTCACCCTCTCCTGTCTTGAATCAGTTTCATCTAAGGTCTTAAGTCTTAAGTTAAAGTAAACTCACCACTCTGAGCACTATTCACTGTAGTTCACTGACATCATTACCTAAGTTTAAAAGAACCATTTACAGCAGGTTGAAGAGAGTTGCTGCACTCGAATGGTAAACTTTCCTCCTCTTGGCCAAATATTCGAGCAGATATTTTGGACTGAGAGTGACGGAAAGGCATGACCACATCACATGTTGGTGTTTCCCAAGGCTCCATCCTTAGCCCTCTTTTGTTTCAATAAATGTGTCAACAATATCACATGACAACATTCAATACCACTGTTATGTGGAAGAAGCCAGAATCTTACATCACCTACTATCTCGTCTCTCACAAATCAAGTGTTGGATGTTCCAACTTTCATCAACTAAAAGAAAATAAATCAGAAATAAAGGAGTTTCTCGAAAATATTTTCTTTCTCATACTTGTCCTGAGAATGTCATAAATGCTTCTCAATAGCCTTATATTGATTACTGTAATTCACCGTATTCAGGATTGATCCCAAGAACACACCTAACTCTAATGGCTTCTGCTGGTACAAAATTCAACTGTTCTGACCTCTGTCCACTGATTGAAATTTAATGCTCACATTTAAAGCCTTTCATAGGTAGTCACCTAGGTATATTGCTGCTCCTCTACAAACCAGAGCATAGCCCCCGATGCTCATGTTCCTAAATCCCAGTTAAACTGTAGTGCTAAAGTGCTTCAATTTAGTTCTGATGTAAAGTACTGTAAAGCACTGTTTAGGAAGATGCTATGTGAATTAAGTTTGATTTTATTATTAGTTTATTATTCAGATTTCATGCCAATCCAGCCAGGTATCTTGACAATGTTGGCATATAATGAAATATTAGGGAGCTTTCAAAACAGGAAAGGGTCTACCCTCTGGAAAGCATGATTGTGCACTACACGCAAATGCAACAAAATGTAAATGCAATAATCAGCTAATAAGTTAATTGTAGCCTGACGTTGAAGCTTATTCAAAGGACTTTAAAAGGAGAGCATACTTATTTTAAGTGTGTTATACAGGTTGTCTACCCAGTCACAAATACAATTTGTTTGTTTGCATTCAATTCAAGAAAATGTTATCAATTATCAGAAGGTTAATCAAAAAACATAATTTCACTGGACCTAAAAGACTCATACTTCTTCAACTCTTTTACATTATGTACTTGGCATGCAGTGTTAAAGAAGAAGCTTTACCTGACGTGCTGTTTCAGATGGCTTGATTTCTTGTAGGCCTTACTACAGAACTGGCACTTGTACGGCCGGTCATTGCCCACCACCTCCAGGTATTGTTGGAAAGTCAGGCGAGGGTTCTGGGATGGGATGAGGCCTGTTAAGCAACACGTGAACAAGCAACATGTGGACTTCCACGTGAAAAGACATTTCTTTTTGTGCAGACACATCAACAAGAAATCAACCGAACAATACATTCAACTTCATCCCAAAGATAACTGACAATGTGTGAGTACGTTTACAATGAAGTGAGATGCAACGCCACCCCATGTGTATACACCCACATGCCTGTCGACATGTGCGCTTACCAAAGTCAGTAATGAGGATGGGTTCCTGCAGGGGGATGTCAGGCAGAGGTAGGTTACTCTTGGACACTTTGGCTTTGTTGGTTTTTCGGGGAAACTTGTGCTTCTTCTGCTGTAAGCTTTTGAAGTGAGAGGCAATGTGTGTTTTCCTGTGGCCTGATGTACGAAAGATCTTGTCACAGTGAGGGCAGGGGAAAGGACGGACACCTAGGAGAAGTGGGGAAAAAATAGTGCTTTTGGAGAAATAGTATTTAGAGCATTAGACTGATTTTTACATATGTCCTTTGACACGAAAGATTCCAAAAATAAGCTACAAATTAAACAAAATATATCCAAATTTATTGTCCCTAAGCTAATCTAGATAAATATAAAACTCACACATCAACCAAAAATGTAAACAAGCTCATATAATTTTATTAATTTTTTTGTCTACAAATTTGTACAAAGCCTTTCAGCATTAGCAGGAGACAATATATATTTCTATGGAACCAAATTACAGCACAAGAAAAAGTGACAAAGATATAAAACAGAGCCTTAGTGAGAAGCACAGCTGAGAACATATTTATCAAAAACCTTAGCTTAGAGCTGACATATGACCAGAACTAAAGTCAACACCTAACAAATACAGTGCTATTACATAGCAATTAAAAACACAAAAACTAATGCACAGGTGCACATGATAATTAAACTGTTACACAGTTTTGTT
Source organism: Centropyge bicolor (assembly GCA_037975185.1). NCBI lineage: Eukaryota > Metazoa > Chordata > Actinopteri > Pomacanthidae > Centropyge > Centropyge bicolor. Next base: position 211,685 of record JBBMOC010000212.1, on the reverse strand, counting down.
TATGCAGACTAATGCTGACATTTCGTGTCCAGGGGATAATTCTTTAATCTCCCTGAGGAGAGGCAAAAACAGAATGATTGCGAACACATAATTGCAAATGAGGGCTCTAGCTTGTAGCAGCAACACTACATTTACACAGGTCCAGCTTTTGCAATTTGCTGTATAACCTATAATAACATATAGCTGAATAGTAAATGATAGAGGCCCAAATGCCATACATTACATGTCTCCTCTTATGCACTTCAGTGCACAGAATCTTGTTTAAAAGGTGCATGATGTGAAAGTTGAATAAGCCAAAAAAAAAGTGAAATAAGTCTATTTAAATGTTTTCTTTTACTTTGGCTTGAAATGTAAGCGTTTCATATAGTGGACCTGCTTCTCACCTGTATGCAGACGCATGTGTACTTTCATGCTGCCAGAAGTGGAGAAGCACTTCAGACAGCACTGACACTCAAAGGCCTTGATACCCGTGTGCGTTTTCATGTGTGCTGTGAGGGTACTCTTGACAGCAAAGGCTCTGAAGCACTGTTTGCACTTGAAAGGCTTCTCATGGGTGTGGATGCGGATGTGGCGAACAAGATCGCTGGGCTTCTTGAACTCCTTGGAGCAGTATGGGCAGCCATGCCAGCGAACACCATTCTCCTCCCTGATGGAGCCTGGAAAGGAAGGCAGAGTGAAGCAGCTGTCCAGTGTTCCTGTCAGTCCATGGCTTTGTGCTGCAACTGGAAGCTGTTTTCATGACCAATCATTTATCATTATAAACCATTAGTCAAAATAAGTTGATAGATTTTGAAAGATGATTCAATAGATCTACTTTTTTTACTTTGAACATCCATCAATAAACACATATATAAGACAAGCATGTATTTTTCAAGCTGCAAATATTTATTTACTTAGTAAACAACTGAAATGATTAATTAAGTTGTCTTCATTTTCGTGGTTTACTAGGTCATCTTTTTGCAACATGGTTTATGTACCCTACCTGGCATTTGTATAGGTTTCTTGAAAATGCTCCTTTTCTTCTCCCTGACTGGTTTGTCAGGACCTTGCACTTTCTTGCTCTCTACAGCAGCGCTCTCAGTGGTCTGGTTCTGTGGCTCTGTGGATTTGGCATTGCCCTGCGGCTGGACCACACTCAGCCCGCTGTTCTCCAGAGCTTGCTACAGACATCAAAGAGAAAACACCATCAGCTTAAAAATGCCTTTGTGGACGATAAACTACAGTTGAATCTTACTACAAAATGTGCTTTAAATTCTTAAAAAATACTAAACCTAATCATGTAAGGAATTACTTTACAGATTAACATTTTAAAGTATGGCTTGTAAAAATGTGGTAAATATTGACAAAAAGTAGGCAAAATATATTAGGCCATTGTCCAAAGCTCAGTGATAATGACATCCGTTAGTGTTGGACAGCTGAGGCGATTTATAAAGCTTAATGGTCCAAATTCATTATTATACGGCCTCCGTCTCTATGGAAAAATCACGTTTCTGCAACTGTAAAAATAATGCCATTCAGTCAGTGAAGCAAGGAAAGTGCATCATTTGGGTTCATGGAAAACATTTTTTCATCTCTTTCTCTATGTCCAAATACATTCCCACTGTGTGTCCTCCAATCTAAATCATTTGTGTGTGTGCTGCTGTGTCTAATTGCTAGCACCTCACAAAGACAGAAAGGCAAGCAGGAGGAGGAGGAGGAGTTTGTGTCCATCCTCATATTGTGTGCATGTCTCATTGAGGGGTTGGAGCTGCACTCCATAAACTATTTGAGATTAGTGCCTGACTTATATTGGGTTAGATTTGAGGCATGTGGTTCCCAGACAGTCTGTGGAGCCCTGAATCCTACTGGTTTTCGTTCTATTGTCTAATTTACATTTAGGGGTTGAATGTGCTTTGCTCACCTGCAGGATGTCCGGGTTGATGGCAGCTTCCATAGCAATAGCTGGCTCTGGAGGCTGGGGCTGGGTTGTTTCTCCACTGACCTGTTCAGACAGCTCTAAAAGTTGCTGGATGACATCAGTCACGCCCTCACCGCCCTCTGACCCTCCAGGAATCTGACCTGTCATCTCTGTCTCCTAAGGGAAAAGAAGAGGGGAGAATGGACAGAGAAGAAGAAGAAAGAAGACAATGACCAATGTGAGGGCCATTCACAACATCCTGACTATTTTTTATTAGGGGCTCTCTGGGCCATAGAATTATGCCTTTGGTTTGCACACTACATCACTGATTCGCAACAGGGGGGCACATATTACAAGATCTTTCACCAGAAAGAATCCATGACAAGTCTGTCTGGTGAGTGACATGGGAAATGATGCAATACCATATGTGTGACAGGACTTTCTTCTTCAAAAACAGATGTCATCACTGAGGCCATCACTGAGAAGAGTGAAATTATTGTCCTAAAATTACGGTTAGACAGAGGCTCTGTCTTTCCCAATGAAGAAGGCAACTACAGAATAATTTGTCAAAAATACAGTGATTAAAATTGAAGTGAAATATAGTTACATATTTTAACTAAATGCCTTCTGTTTATTTGCCTGTGGAATCTGTGTCTAAGCACAAGTGCATGAATCATATTTTTTGAATGAGAGATAGTGGCTTTTAAGTGACAAAGGATAAAGGAGGTTAAAGCACACAAGAAAAAGTCAAGTAAGTTAAGACATATTCATTCCACAGTAACAGCAGTAATATGGCAGTAAGCCACTTGAGAAGCCTTGAAATCTTAATCTCTCTCTCTATGATTGAAGACACATCCACTGACTTCAAAACATAACATGAACTGCAAGTAACTGTGTTGCAAGAACTCCAGTATGTCTCTTTAAACTCTGTCACCGGGGTCAAAGGAAAGAATACATCAGAATATACTCAAAGGATGCTCAGCAGACGGAGCAGAACAACCTTTTGCCCTGTGTTCTCTGCATACTGTTCTCTTACCGGAGTGCTGGAGGGCACCTCAATCACAGAGATGTGCATCTTGCTGATATGGGCATTCAGACTGCCGAGCTTCTTGAATGCACAGCTGCAGTCCATACACGGGAACAGTGGTACGCCTTTAGTCTGCAAGATAACATAAACCACGTACAAGACATTATCCCTGGCTGTTACGTGTATGTTCTGATGTCAAAGCTCCCCTTCAGGCCAATATTGTGTTTCAGGACAAAAAGGTATGACGACCATCAGAAACTGGTAAATATCAAATGAAGTGAAAACATCATGTTGTATAAATAATGGATGCCAGACATATATAATGCTCATGGCCAAGACATGAAGGCTGTTCCATCAATGTATGCACAGTTTTAGAAAGAAATAAAGGTTATATGAATATATTTGCCATTTGTCCTTGTATGATTTTGGTAAATTTGCCAGTCAGATGAAAGCTCCTCAAGAACAGCTCAAGGGTGCACATTCATTTATAGGTGTAAATTATGAGTGCTAACACCTTCCAGGGAGTCATTTACTATGATCTACAATGGCATCCTGTATGTAGGAGCACTCTCTTGTGATTATCACCACCTGATGCCTCCTGACTCATTATACTATCATGTAAACAATACAAAGCAGGTATGCACTAATATATGGCAGAATCACAGAAACTGAGCAGGGATGAGTAAGAAGCTGAGGTGAAAGAGGGAACATGGTTGGAAAGACATCCATAACTGAAAAGACAGTTTTAAGGAATGCTAAAAAACGTCAACTGATAACAGCAGGAAGCTGATGTCTTTTCCACCGAGTGGCAATCTCTGGCGCCAACACGGAAGTGCCAAAGCTGCAGTTAACTGAATGAACACTAGGGGCAGGTTCCAAAAGGTAGCTAATCGCATTTGACCCCCATGTTAAAATGTCCAACTTTAGAGCAGAAGAAAACATGTTTACAGACTGGTACAAAAAATGGTTTTGGTCTCTCTAGCTGATTGTCTACTTCATGACAACTGTGCAGGGGATGAATGTTGTTATAACACTCTTTTAAAATCTGAAATGATGCATATTGAAGAGCTCGTCACTTTGATCAAAAGCTGACTGCTGGCTGTCAGCTCCAATGAAATGTTGACATATAACGTTGGTGCCGGCTGATTAAAATATCATAACCGGTGCCGTCACCGAGGCCATATCCATTTTCTATATAGTCTATGTTCTGTTTTCCATGCGGGACAAATCATGGTTGAAGTAGGAGCTCAGTGTCAGTGGACAGGGATTGTTAACAGGAAGTGGGGAGAGAGTTTGTGTAGAAAGGAGGTTAAACTCCAGAGACAGCATAAAGGATGAAACTGCAGTAGGTTTGTGAGAGTATGAGGCCATATGAAAGAGCTCCAGTAAGGTGTTATCACTGTCATGATGACAGGTATGTGGCAGCTGGGTTAACATGAATGTGCATGGAGCATGTGGTGAAGATGGCTGGACACAGGGAGGGGATCATTTCTCACAGGGCCATGATGTGTGTTTTCACTGTAGTGGTAATCATTAAGTGGGAGCAAAGGCTGTGAAAACATGGAGAGCTGGAATACATTTCAACTGATGGAGCTGATGAACAGAGGGAAAGTAGAACTGGCAACAATGACAAAAAAGATGAGGACAGAACTCGGAGCGGAGGGGAAGATGATGGAAATCATGAGCACAGATTGGTAGAAGATTGTCCATGCGCTGAGCTCATTAATTTTGCAAGTGAGGTGGAAACATATTTGATGGCTGACGCAGCAAGGGAGACTCAGGGATAAGGATTATTAAAGAAGGGATGAAATTTGTTTTTTCTTCTTCAGGAAATCGAAGGCAGTGAGTTTTGTAGAGTCACACATTAAGGAAGTACTGACTTTAGAATCACATATTAAAAAATAAGCCCACTGTTGTGGCAGTGCTAATCCATCACTCTATTGTTAACCAACATGAAATAACAATTAATGTAAATTGTTTGCATGTTGTAGTTCAAGTTCAATCTCTTAAAGCAGTTGAAGTATCAAATCAATTTGGGGCTTTCAATTCATGGTGTGACTTGTAGTTGATCAATCTTTATATCGCCATGTCATAAAAATAAGTCAAAAACAGCTCCATTATGTTCCGCAACTTGCCGCTGATTTTGGATCACAGGTGAACAGAAAACTTTTTTTGAGTTTTAGCCCCTGAATCTGTGATGAGTGAACAGTTTTCTGAAGATGCCTACACCCTACATGACCAGACACTTGGACTGCGGTCACTGGGATTTAACCATGTTGATTCTACTCCCCTGGTTCCTGAATATGCATCTGCTCATGCGATCTATTGTGAATAACGCTTGACCATAATTTATTCATAACGTCAGCCAATCATAAGGACAAGCTCTATATGGAACAGGAAAGCTGAAGAACACTTGTGAAGATTAGATGCATTATTCAAATGGTCTCGCTGTTAGGCTTTCCAGAGGTAATTCAATCAACTGACCCCATCACAGGCTTTTACCATGGAATACACAATCAGGTGAGAAAAACATATTATGATTCAATTTGTTCAAACCTGGTGTGTCAAAAAAGATGGAGAAAAAGGTGTGAGTAAAAGTCTCATTTGACCCCTCCAGAACATTTCACTTACATCCAGGTGGACTGGAACAAAATGGACAGGAACTACACATCAGAGTGAATTAAATGTGAGGCTTTTTTATTCAGATGCCATTATATCTAAAAGGAACACCATGATAACACCTCGGCTGTAAAAACAAAAAAAGAGCTGCAGAAATGTGTGTACAGGTGAACCCATTTCCTGTGTTTCTTTAAAAGGGGTATAATTAAGTCAGTAGCTTGAAGGTTTTTTTTTTATCCATCGCATGTGTACAGATAATTATAATGTAATTGCTAATTAGGATATCATAATGAGATACATGCATTTTATGGTCTATAATTAAAGCTTTAAGCTTGACAAGAGATTGCCAGCTGAAAATGACAGACTTTATAATACACGTTCCTCTAAGATAGATTCTCCACCTCAGGCAGTAGATCAGTAGTCTGATGTTTAACCAGGTTCTGCCCTTGATGTTTGAAAGAGGCCAGTTCTTCCTGCTATTCTGTCAGATCTGGCTCAATTCTATAGGTCATCCTTTATATTAATGCTCTCTGGTTTTAGTTTTGTTCATTTGGGTCTTGTGCTTTAAATAACAGAAGATCCCCTTCTATTAATATGGTAGTCACTAACCAGAATAATGTAATTCAAGATCGTTACGTGTAGCTTCAATGTATGTTGGAAAGATACTGTAGAATCACTTCAAATATGCATCACATCCATTGAAATCAACAAGGACAGATTCATAGAATAACCTGACAGAGATAAAGTACGCCCCATTGAAGATGATGGGGTGTTATGGGAAGTCACCATAATAAGTTACTTTTCTCTTTGACTCTACATTGTGATGAATTGAGCTAAATGAGAACACCAATGACGCACACTGATGACGATGTTGATGTTGGGAATGTCATTAGGTTTGCAACTATTTAGTCATAAATTTCTCATGAATATTATTTAGTCAAACAGCTTTATAGACCACCATGACAGCAATCTTTCATTTTTTTTTTCCTCCCAAATTTTCCAAAGCTACATGCCAAAAACCCAGGTAAATTAATTTCTTCTCTGGCTCCGGCAGTAGTCAACACAAAGCATCTTTTATACTTGCAGGCTTTGTTGCCGTTGATAAAAAGCACCAGCACTGTATTGTGGCATATCCACTGATGGGAGACCCACTGCACCTGCTGTGATGGAGACCATTGTGTTGCTTTACAATCAGGCTGTCAGAGAGCTGACCCCGTCCAGACTGCAGCCACATTATTGGAGGCAGTCATCAACCAGGAGCTACTCCCACAACTATCACTCCACCATTTAATGGGCTTCATTAGCAAAACCTACAAAAAGGACGCCCACACACAGGAGAATTCCTTTTCCGTCAACACACATACAGACACCTGGGGAAGTCTTTGATGTGTATGACTCTTTCGATCTCTCAACCACAGCTTGGCACTAAGAGGAAGTGACCTCGGTGACAGAGCGCCGCTAGAGACCAAAGTCCAGGCTAAATTAGGTTCGATAAATCAAGAGGGCTCTTTAAAATTGGCTGCTGTGAAGTGCTTACAAAAGAGAAGAACCCGATGTGGAAAGGAGAGCTGCAATTTCACCTCATTCTATTTCCAGCAGACAAACAACACTGCACTGTGTCCTGCTGCACTGAATGCAACAGGCTGTGAGCAGGAGAGCTGGTCATTCAGCATGGGAGTGAAGGAGGTGTGCAAAAACAAGCTGGAATAGGAAACAGGACAAAAAGAAACAATAGCAAAGTCCATAGCTTGAAACCAGTCACCAGCTTTGGCCACACAGTTTTTAGTTTCCTTCTCTTGTCTTGGCTAATGAAGACAGGGAGCAACTTTGCAAGCAAATAAACATTCAACTACCAGCTTTCATTTCAAGACACGCCATTCTAGACACAGCTGGAAGACTGTAAGATCATTGTTTTCTTAGGTTTGTGGATTAAGTGTGCAAGTTCTCATGTAAGCAGAAAGCAACAATTTTAAGTATCTGATATTCAGTTGCTATGGTATGAAAACTACACGTTTCCAAAGCTTAATGACAGAATCTGTTATTTCACCTCGTTGTCACGGCTATTTCTATTCACAACACAAATTAAGCAGCATTCATAACAAAGTCCACTCTCATTCATGACTCCCTTGTTTAACAAAGCACTCACGTTGGCAGATGATAAAAGCTCAAAGAATTAAAACTGACACTGTTGTTACTGCACTGAATACAAATGAGTAAGATTAATTTCTAATTATTGCTAAATTCCAAGAGGATTATGTGAGGATCCAAGTCGTGATGGATGTGTCTCACTTATCTTTCCATTTCAGGCAGTGATGAACATGTATAATGTGCATTTTACAGATGTATTTAAAGGTCACTTCAATTATTTTCAGTGTGCCACCCTGCAAGATCTCATTCATTTCAATTTAAATCTGGATGAAAAAAACAAAATCTGGATGAAAAATTCACTTTGGTGAGAACTTAAAGGTAAACTCCAAACTTTATCTTTCATAACTACCTGATCAATGATGCAGTATTTGAGGTAGTCAGTGTGAGTGTTTGAGTACTTCACTGTGAAACCTGTAGGACTGTGCTCTTACCTCAGAATGTACTCTCTGAACGTGGGAGTGGAGGTTCCCCTTCTGGGAGAAGGAAGCAGGGCAGAACATGCAGAGGTGAGGCTTCTCTCCAGTGTGTCTCACCATGTGAGTCTGCAGCACCACCTTCTGGTTGAAAGCCTTGCCGCAATGTGTGCACTTATAGGGCCTCTCACCTGGAGGGAAGGTCAAACTCAGGTCAGAGTGCTGCCACTGGGATGCTGCAATCAATGTTGACAATTGGACTTGACTGCAATTTCAGGTATCTAAATGAACAACTTCACAATAAAGCAAAATTATGAAGTCAATAGATAAATACAGGGGGATTCTAGAAGATATCCTTGTTCAGTGCTTTCTGTTTTTCAAGTCACATTACTTCAAGAAACCTTCAAAGGTGATTACAACATTTGATATTTCAGTCTGTAAATTACTGTGACCTTTTTCAAGCAGCAGCATTTACTTTTACACATATCACATTTATATTACTGTGACATCCTGGCTGTGTCCATCGTCAGGATTTACAATACTCACCAAATCATTTATATGTTTTTAGAGAAAATCATCCTGCAATATCAATGATAAAATGAAGATAGCTCATTTTGTACAGTGTAAAAGATTACAAGAGGCATAGTAGGCATAGTGTGTGTGGACGTGTATTACTCATGTTGGGATTCAATGTAATGTCCTCTGAAGTGATGAAAGTATGATTGAGAGTGTGTGTGTGTGTGTGTGTGTGTGTGTGTGTGCGTGTGTTTGTGTGTGTGTGTCCCAAAGCGACTCTTCACCTCATCAACTTAAGAACTGAGATTGGAGGCACAGAGGAATCAACATCCACCATTAGTCATCCAGCCAGCCAGCCAAACAAATTAACATGTGGATGATGTGTAAACAACATGTGGGTGGAAGCTGCTGGCTACATTACCTGAACCCAGACCGGGTTGGACAAGCACACACCCACACAACAATATTGAAATTTAAACAGCATCTTGAAATTCTGCCCACATGACGGACTGAGCTGAGGTGTTCAGGCCTTCAGAGCTGGGGGGGAAACGCAGCTGGGGTGTTATATCATGGGGTTAATCCAGGAAAAAATAATCAGAGAAGGTCCGGGTTAGAAAGACAAACGTGAGAATTCAGTTACATAATATTGTCTAGAAAAAAAAAAATCTAGTTGCAAATTAAAAAAGTGAAATTAAAAGGAAAGTGCTGTGTTTATGCCACCACTGCCCTCACACCCTCCGAGTCTCCTGCTGCACCCATGACCTATAACCAAACCCCCACCAAGTACAACCTGGTGCCAGTGCCCATCCACACGTTAGCAAACAACCACCTCAGGTTTTGTGGAACCTACGGAACAACACCGTCCACATCACTACATCTATATGAGCTAAACAGAAGCTTGTCAGAGGGGCCGTGTTCAAATCTTCCTGGGCACTTTGCTGCATGTCCTCTGTCTCCTGCCTCTCCCTACTATTGTTATCATATACAGTAGAAATGCCAAAGACTCACCTGTGTGTATTCGTATGTGCCTTACAAGCTGGCTGGGCTTTTTGAAAGCTTTTCCACAGTGAAGGCAGCTGTTTGTGAACCCACTGCGGTCAATGTTTTTCTTGTAGTTTCTGGAACTGGAGGTGAGCGGCCTGTGGAGGGAGTAAACACAAAAAAGGTCAAACTGATTTTAGGTGAGGCAAATGTATTTGTGTAGCACCTTTCAATAACAAGGCAATTCATAATGCTTTACAGAACAGGTAGAAGATGTTATAAAAATAAAAACAAGGCAATATAAAGAAAGGCAATGGGTATGTGATTATTATGCAGATTATTATCATTTAGTTGTTTTGCAGCATTTCACCTCATAGGATTCAATGCTGTTATCCTATTTAAAAAAATTCTGTTCCTTGATTATTCCTGCAAACCGATGACATATTTTTTAGCAATTTTTTCCCCATGGAACAGCAATAAGGTGTAATTGATGCTGTGACGATACAAAGTATACACAGTAACAGGGAGTTAGACAGATAGAAATGTAAACATTTTGCATTTGCATCTGCTTCCAAGGTAGTCTGTTGTCAATAACAGGACCAATGCATGGGATTTAGATGGGAATCCTTTAGCAGAAATGAAATAAAAATATTCATTATTTTGCTTTCTTTAGTGCTCACCTGAAAATAGGAATTGTGTTTTCATTATCTTAGAAAGACAAAAAGTAGAGAATTTGGTCCCATTTCATATGAGATTGTGTTAGTTTAGCCAACACTGTTGCCATATTAGATATCAGTGAGTCACTGTGTAGTCAGTTCACAGTTTAGTATATTTTTTAACTAAACTAGGATAAAAACTGATGATGAAAAAAACAAATCTTAGTTATTTTTCCTTCGATGCAAAATGGTGGTTTCAAATCAAAAACATTTAGCTTTCTACCTTCTTTGCATTGTGGTGTTTTTTCATTTGCAGAATTTTGTGCAACAACATACAGTTATAGCACACACTGTGTCTGTACACTGTGGATTTATGGTGTTTCATTATGTCAGTTGTTTGGGTGTCGACCTCCCTGGTCCATAACACTTTCAGACCACATCTTTTATTTCCACACGCATTAAATGCAGTAGTGAAATCCTCCAGCGCTTCTGCTGTTACTGTTGTTGTTGCAAGGCTTTGTTTTGACCTTGGTCCTAATGTTTAGCTTCCATAGAATTAGACTATAGAAAGACTCCACACAGCACTGTTGCCCTTGCACAGGCTTATTTGGTCCTTTACTCACGCTAAAGAAAACCTGCCTGCCATGTGCATTCAATTCATGAGAGTGAATGAGAATGTACCAAACTTTCTGTTCTGTGAATGCCACGGTAGATTGAACATGAGCACATGCATACTAACTTTTGTAATGAAAGATTTTCAACAATCTTCGGCATCATTCTATAAAATCTGCAGTGGAATCTGCTCTCACTCTTCCCTACACGGCTGCTCACACCCAAAATAATTTCACAAGAATATCTTCTGTTTGAAAAGTGTTAGTGTCTCTTAAGAGTCAAACTGCTGTTCCAGATGCCTCTCACTTTCCATCACACACATTCGTACACTGTATGCTTTAGACTTTTTTTTCCCCTGAGCCTTTTAACAAGCTGTTGAATTCTCTTTTAACCTAAGCAGTTTTCATCCTGACTCAGTCAAACGAGATAAATCAGCATGTGCCAGCCTGCCTGACCTCATCTTGACGTGACTCTTCATGTGCTCCTTGAGGTGTGCAGACGTCTTGAACTCCTTGTCGCAGGTCTTGCAGGTGTAGACCTTGATGCCCGACAGCTCTTTGCGGTGCTCCTCCAAGTGCAGAGAGAGCTGGCTCTGAAGAACGAACTCATCTCCACACTCTGCGCAGATTAAATTCTGCACGGTTCGACAGCAAGGAGACAAAATAGAGAAATAAAGCTCTTACTAAAAAGCAATGAAGGCAAATCAGTGATTATATGTTTGACTGGCCGGCGGACTGACCTCCTCCTTCTCATGCAGCATGATATGTGATTTGAGACTGGCGATGCGGGAGAACCTCTTATTGCAAACTGGGCAGGTGAAGTCCGAGGTCGTGTGTGTGGACTTGTGGAGTGTGAGGTTGAACTCCACGTTAAACGTCTGTGGGCACTGGTCACATCGATGAGGCTGCGAGGGAGAGAGAGAGGACGAGTTAAAGGAAGTAGCAAATCATGTAAGTGTAAATGAGCGCAGACGTCGGCAAAACAGTCCTTGTTACTGTTAGTTCTCCCTCTGGATAGAAAGAGAAGGATTGGTTGAGGTGCCACCAGAACTTGACTTAAACAACTGCTTTTGCTGTGAACCTGGAAAGTTGTCTCCCAACACCCTCCTGTCCTACGTAATATAAATCTCCTAGAATCATGGACAAAGTAACATGGGTTCAAACATAACATCTCACCTGATTTAATCACAAACAATGTTTTATGTACGGGTAACCTGCCTCAGCTTGAGATAGAGGGAGAACAGAAAGAGATTTAAAAAAAAAAAAACCAAAAAACATAGTGATATACAAATACGGAATATTACCAGACAACATAAAAATGATTTCCCACGAGGCACAAATGGCCCCATTATTATTAGGGGAGCAGCTGACTTAATTTCAGAGCCTGATGAGAACACCTCTATATCTTATTTCCTTAAATAAAAACGGTAGTCAAATAAAAGCCAGCTCTCCAAAAATGGCAGAGGACTCACACACAGAGGCTGGGTCTCCAATAAAGGCTGCTTCAATTAAAGGCCTGTTCCATTCTGTAGATGAGGGAAATAAAGTAAAACAGAGCCTACACTAAAAGCCACTAGCACCTGGTTGTTGTCCTCAGGGGGAAAAGTCTCTGCAGTAGTAGTAGGTATTTACCTTCAGCAGTGCTGGAAAGATGACACCAAATACTCATTTTTGCCCCTTTTCCGATGCAAGGCTATGATGCACGTTGAACATTTATTGATTTTCATAGTCTGGAAACAACATCTAAATTGTTTTTGTAATGTTGATTTTGTAAGGGAGATTGAGGTACAAGATATAAAAATATAACTGCAGTAACATTGGCACTGGTCTCCATGCTGCTTTCTACTGTTCCCTGTTTCCCAGCATGTTTGCAGCACTGACTGTGACACAGCAGGAAAAAAAACAGCAAGGCAAATCTGTCTACTGGCAACAGGAAAGGAGTCAATCACCTTATTTAGCAAGTTTACCCAAATTTACAAAAACCTACATATACACACAAACTCTGGTGTAAAAACTATGTATTGGAAGAAATACAGTAAGTAAAAACACAGGCCTTGAAATTGAAATGGCCACAACTAAAAGGTGCATCTACCAAAAGATGTCCTATTATTGTCTTTTCATGCCAGATGAGAAAGTCAACAGAAAATCAGAGAAATTTATTCTGACATTCAACATTCTTGATTGCATGGAGTGAAACCCCACTCCCTTAACTTGATTGTCTGTGATTATGTGTGTAATGTATACGTGTGTGTACATGAGGGAGAGAAAGTGAGGGGGGGGGGAGAAAGCAAGAAAGAACTCAGATGTGGATGGATGTTAAAAAGAGGAGTGGGTAGCTGATAAATAGGGAGAGGAGAACACACTCAAAATTGAATGTTAACTAAACAAATATTCACACAATTAATAACAAAAACCTGCATTACTCAACAGGAATTACTCCACATTTATACTCTATGTGTACTTTTAAAACATACAGAATTAATAAAAATTATAATAAATGATACAACCCCCCCCCCAAAAAAAAAATATCTGTTGCTCATTACAAGAAAACGTTGACACATAAAGCAGAAGATAGCAGACAGCAGAACCTGACTCATCAGGTGACTCAGTGGATCCAAACTGTGAGGGTTAATGTTTTTCAGCAATATTTATTTTAGTGTCTTCCCATGTAGGGCCACAAATATGGGGTCAGGGGAAAGGAAATTCAAACAAACACTAAAAACTGATTTGCTATTACTGGACTGTGAATACTGTAGCAGAGGAAACTGCGGCTGTGATTCAACATATATGAGGACGAGTGTATTGTTTACTGTGCTATTTAAGCCTGGTAGTGGGCACCACAGCCGAGGGGTGGTGGGGGGGATCAAATAAGCAACTTTGGTCCTTCTTAGTACAGTTTCATTATAGTGCTGCAATAACTGCAACAGCATGCATTTTGTCCTCATAGCAAATCCACTCATGTGTATTATGACTAAAGCTGCCATTCTGTACTTCATTTTTTAAGAACCAAAAACCTTTCACATTGATTTCTTATTCACCAGGGAGTCAGACTGTGCCAATGCAAAGCGACAATAGTTCCCACCATTCAAAGTTCAGGAGCACTCTACTGCTTTCCAGACACAGCACAAGACAAGTCTAACACAGCCCAGCATCACATTTTATTTAGGAGTGGTTTATTCAATCAGCCCGACTGAGGCTCTACTTGCTTATATCTTCAGTATTAATAAACACCCTGTTAAATGAAAACAAATAGTGACACAAAATTCTGAGTCTCTAATGGAATTTTGCATGAGGATAAGTGGATAGCTTCAGATGCGTTGTGCATGAAGAAATGATGGGAGAAAGTCCACAGTGCTGCTGCTATCAACACATTTCAGAAGCTTTGGAAGGAGCTGGCACCAAACACAGTAACTGGCAGACTAAGTTGAGACCTGTGTTACGTCTGCCAAATAAACAATGGCATCTACGGCAGCTTTAAGCTTCCACATTGTGAAAAATCATGGGAGCTGAAAAATCCAGGACACCTCCAGCTTTGACACTAAGCCACAAGCTTGGCCCAAATCCAAGCCATAGCTGCCATCCACTCCGGCAGGTGAGTTGTGCTCTCCACCTGCACCAAACTCAGGCAAAATGTCAGATGGAGAGTTTTCTCTACTTCCACCAAGTGTTGAGTTTTTGATGTGCTTTGTGAAGGTAATCCACAGCCTGTCACCTGTCTCACAGATGATACCGCCATTACCACTCTCTATACACTCTCCTATAATGTCTGGCCTGACCTCATATGACAGCATCTCCCTGAACTTTCTGGTCATATCAATTATGAGCCTTTTCTACCAAACTGAATGTGAAAAGGCCAAAATCCTGAAACTCTCCCTCACTGGTACTGGATGTCACAGCATTAAGAGAACAACCCTCAAGGTGGCCTTAAACAAACCACTCAAAACCAAGCCAATTCCAATGCTCCAGGGAAGCTGTTCAGGCACCAAAAATAATAGTGTGATTCAAAAGTGAAGCCACCAGTGACCAACAACAACTGCATGTGGTTATACTGGCCAGATTCACTGTCACATTTAAAGATATACAACTACATGGTGTTAGACAGAGCAAGCACACTCTTCCCACTTTCTCTGGATAAAATGTGGTTACAAACTGTTCTGCACTCGCTGTCTTATTATGGCTATGAATGCAGACACTCGTGCTGTACTCACCTTATCGTTGATCTCGTGTTCACGCAGATGCTTCTGCAGCTGGCTCTCAGTCGTGTAGATCTGGGAGCATATTGTGCACTTCTTGTCCTTGAGCTCTCCATCGCTGAAACCCTCCGCCTTAGCATCGCTGGGATCCGCATCTGATCAAGTGCAAGAGAGAACACTTCAGTATCTTCATTTGGTTCAAGAGGCTTGCTCCTGACGAGAATAGCTGTAGTACATATGATACTGTGCATTTTCTCAGAGCCTCTTCAACTGCACAGGTGCTGTATTCAGCAGCTTTATATTAAAAAATATGTATAGAACAAAAGGATTGCATCCTAAAAGTATTTTTAATATACACCCCATCATTTGCTTGTCCTATCTCCAAAACTAATGGGAGTATATTGATGTGGTAACACACCAAAGGCACACACACACTACAACTTGGCATCCATATGCATTCAGTGTTTCTCAAAGTGGGGTTATAGGTACTGAAGTGGAGTTTCAGAATAAAGAGGAATATATTCATTCCACTACAGGTGACAAGAAATAATCTGTCCTGACAAGGTTTTCATTTCATCACTTAGGGTTGTGTTGTTCTATTGGTCTATATTATGGGATTCCCACTCCTCCTGGGGTTCTTCTCATGCATGAATAAAATTGGACCATACTGAACAGGAGGACCTGTTACTGAAGGCTGACAATGACCAGGAATACCAATCACAGTAAGAGCTCAGAATTGATCCTCTTGGTATTTTTCCTATATTCAATATTTATACATTTGACTGTTTAAAATACTTTTACAACTACAGTGATATCCCTCAGATGTTTTACGTGTCAGAATGGAAATTTTAACTTTACTTCTTATAGTGAGCTGTGTGCATGAGGGGAATTTGCAAGAAAAATTAAGTCTTTATTTCACCTAACTTTAAAATGCAGAAAAGAGTTTTAATCACTTCATGTTTGTCTGTGAACCTGTTTCAGGTGCTTTCGTCATAACGATATTCAACAGTTTGGATGCACATCCCATCTTGGCTGTCACGATCACTGCAAGGATAGTATGTGGACGATTTATATGAAATGCATACAAAGAAAAAATGTCAATGCAACAGCAGTGTATGAGTTTTGTTTTGGTCAGCTAGCTTAAGCCCACCACCTGAATCATGTGCTAACGTACCATCGAAGTAGTCCAACTATCATGTCATCATAACTAAGCTAACCTTAACATTATAATCCGATGATGACACCAACATGATAGTAAACTGAATGCGATCGGACATCATATTTCAACACATCTCCAGGTCGTGAATGTGACTCCATTTCCGATCGTAAACAACGGATCCATCAGCAGCTGGACACACTTGTTTCAGCGCCTCGTAAGATCAAAATAACAATGGCCAACATTTTGACGTGCTAGCATCCAGGCTAATGGTAGCAAAGCGCGCTAGTTAGCAACAACAAGCTAACGATGATTTACTAATAACGCAAAGATTAAGAGTAAATAGCGCAGATTGAGTAACAGGACGGAACAGCGTGCTTCTTCCTCTCACGGACACCAATTTAGACTGGAAGCCAATAAGAAGAGGCACCGAGATGTTATTAATATCATTCCGCCTCAATCACTCCTTCGCCGCACAAAGCGAAGCCCACCCGCAATACTATATCCGGGGACTATATACACCAAATTGAAGTGCTATTATAAAAGATACAGAGATGTTTGTCCAAATAATACCGGCTTATTCGGATAGCACACAGTCTGTATTTTTTATTCGTTGCATTTTGGTACTTGTTACCTGTTTCGTCGCTGCTTTTAACTCTCAGTTTGCGAGGCCGGCCCCGCGGCATAGTTCCAGTACTCAGGGCGGGTGTGCTGTGAACAGAGCTGCTTTTTCAAAATGGCGACTCGCTTCTCTATAGACGGCGTCGTACCGTGAAGACACACACAGCGGCGCGGAGTAGGGAGACATCTAGCGGCGGATTCTGTGTACGTGCACCTTCAGGAACACACAGAAACGTCTTGATTATTTTACTGATAAAGGGATGAGCCACTATAATTTATATTACTATAATTATGACTACCCAATGGAGTAAATATTTATACTATGCAGGATATATACACATATTAATGTCTGTTCAGTTCAATCATTTTGTCGTTTTGTTCTGAAATAATGAGTAATGTGACTGTACTCATTATTATTATTTGTAATTATTTCTTGTTAACACCATACCCATATAATAATAATAATAATAATAATAAAGAAGAAGAAGAAGAAGGTAGGAGCAGATTTAAGACACCTGTAGCTGTAGACTGTAGCTGTAAGTAATAATGATAATAATAATCTATACTTTATTGATCCCCTTGGGGAAATTCCTTCTTCTTCATTTCATCCATCCAATTTATAGTTAGCCTTTTTAACTAAACATAGGAGCAGTGAGCTGCTGCGGTGCAGTCAGGGGTTAAGGGCCTTGCTCAGGGGCCCACAGTGGTGGTGACTGGGACAAGCAGATACCCTCACTTTCCCACCTCAGCCTCTTGCCAGTCCGGGGACTCAAACCCACCAGTTACTAGTTCGCTTCACAAACCACTAGGGCACCACTGAGGTAGACCCTCAGCAGGCCCTACTGTGTCTCCAATATGCACCACTAAAGCACTTTTATAACTGAGACAATAAGGCCCCACAGGCCTTTACTGTATTATTTCCTTCTCTGTGTACCATATGCCAAATCATACACTGTGCATATTTTAAATAAATGTGTCTTTAATGAGAGAATTAATAGGGCCCATATCACATTTTTGGTTAACAGTATACCAGAGTAAATAAGTGTGAATTTGAAAATGGAAAAGGTGAAAAAAAAACTTAAAGTCTTATTCCAAGCTTTTCACAAACATAAATGTGAAATATTAATAAAGAATAGTTTGATCCTGTTTATCTTGTTTTCAATTATCTTTACATTTCTTTACTACAGTTACTTACCATCATAACTCAATGCCTAACCCTAACCCTAACCTTAGTCTAACCTCAAAAAACAGTCTGGACCCATGGGAACATCAATTTTATCCCTGCAGTGACAGGATGTCCCCATGGGTTGGTATTAAAATAAGTAAACACACACACATTCAATAAAGCAGATTGAAGAGTGACAGTGCCATTGATAACACTAATGAAAAAGAACTATAATGTGTGTTTGACACAAATGTCAAATCAAAGCTATAGATTTTCCAGCTGGAAGTAATAACATTAATTACTCTATTAGTTGATTAAACTCAGGAGTTTATCACAAGCATTATAAACACACTATAGTGTAATATCTAAGCGGGAAATGGTCGTGAAGTTGTGGTGGTACTACAAGAGAGAAAACACCACAAAGTATATGAACCTCTGTATTGATTGCCGGTGACACATAAAGTAGGTGTAGAGATATTACTGGATTATTATTGATATCAAAAGGAAAATATAATTTAAAAAAACAAATAAAATATGGAATGATGAGGTGACTATAAACTCACCCATGACATAGTTTAAGCTCTTTAGGAGTGTCAGACATAAAAAATATCATAGAGTATTATATGATAGTTTTGCACTTACAATTCAGTGCCATAGACAATCATTGATTTTTCAAGAGGCTATGAGGCAGGTTGTAAAATGACTTTATTGTCCATTAACACCAGCAGAGGGAGGCAATGAGTTATGAATAGCTTTGGTCATTTATGGGCCAATAATCCTGGAGATGCCAACAAGCTGACTGTGCTGATGTTCCTGTTTTGGCCTGTGCTACTGAAAGAGCATGTGTTTCGCTCAGATCTCCTCTGAATCTGAACATGTTAACGACTCACAGCTAATTGGTGTAATCATGTGGTGAAAATCCCACCTAACGCATGAATGTGACTTTACATCCCAACTGAAAGTCACACACGCAGCTCACACACACACACACACACACGCACAGACACACACACACACATGCACACAGGGTGACTTAGGTAATGTTAAAGACTAGATCCATGTCTTAAATACTAGTCCCTGTTTATAATGGTGCTGGTGTTGATAACATCTCTTTCATACGTGCACAATGACAGGAAGTCAAGAGAATTTATGTTTTCAATTGACACAAATAGACACTCTATATATGGAAGGAGGACCATCAGGGAGCAGAGCTGTGGGTTAAAATAAAGGAGGAATGAAGGAGGCTGGATGTCCAGAGTGAAAGAAAAAAACTGTCTGAATTAATTTGTGTAGGTTAATTGATTCTATTATGTATAAATCCCACTGGTTCCATCTGGTAACGACAGTTGTGGAATATTGTTTTTTTTAGATATGTGTCTCAGAAATATGAAAATTACTGCCAACATTTGTCTCATTAGGAGAACATTTACTAATCGAATTTTAGTATTTTTTATATTGAGTTTTTAGGCTTTTCAGATGGGCTACAGTGTCTGCATGTGAGATGGAGTAACGTAATGTATCAGTCAGTTCATGTTACTCGACATGAAATGACATTGGTTAAAATATTTATATTTCATTTGATGGACAGCAGATTACTGTTCCCACTATGATCAGTTTACATAGTTGCAAGGGAACAACTCCCACTAGCTAAGGTTGCTGGTGCAGTTGTTTGGTGAGCCAAATGACATCATGTTTTCTGTTCAGAACACATTGCTGAACATAGTTGTGTGTAGTGTACACTGTCTGTTGTGTAGTGTGATGCTTATCATAGTGAGAAATATGAAGGAAAAATCCTCCACTTTATGTCCAGTTTGGAGTAAAATGATAGAACAGGAAGTGGTCACCTTGTCTGAGAAAAGAAAACAACACCATCTAATGTTTTGGGTTTTTTTTTTTAAAAGAAAACAAATCTTGAAAAATCCCACATAGACACAAACACACACCAGGATTATGTGCAACTTTAACATATCACCATGCCCATAAATAGACGCCCTTCTGTTGTGTCGTGTCATGCTTACAATCGTGAGAAATAAGAAGGAAAAATCCTCCACTTTATGTCCAGTTTGGAGTAAAATAGATAGAACAGGAAGTGATGGTCACCTTGTCTGAGAAAAGAAAACAACACCATCTCATGTTTGAATGATTTTTTTTTAAAAGAAAACAATCTTGAAAAATCCCACATGTGCAACTTTAACATATCACCATGCCCATAAATAGACGCCCTTCTGTTGTGTGCATGCATCTTTAGCGGGAGGTAAATCATACTGTATGTGAGCCTGACTGCCTCAGCAACATTCGTCCCTGGTACAGGCCCACAGGTGGAAAGCTGTGACTGTTTTTCTTTGTTTCCAAAAAAGGGGAAGTCAACCCCCATGCCTTTTAGTGAACACGCCACCAACCAAGTGCGTGTTCATTGTGTAAGAACATCTGTTCCTGCCAGGCCGCCGGTTCCCCTGCCTGTCCCCTCGCGGCTGCACAGGCCAGCGATCCCACCGCCGAACACAAAAGACTGGACATCACTCTGACCTTGTGGGATTGTCCACGCCCCTCTTTCCTCCCTCTCTCTCTCTGTCTCTGTGCTCTGCTCTCTTCCCTCTCACCGCAGTCAAGAGTAAAGCGATCAATCATTAAAATTGTCCCGGGCTGTGGGAGTGGGATTGTCAGGAAGCCCACCTCGTCGGGAGCCGTGCTGTGAAAAACGTGCCGAGAGTGTGTGTGTGTGAGGGAGCTGCTGTTTGTTGAGTCACATCTCCAGCCTTGTCATTCATGCTAACAAGCCTCACCACCAACACTGACATCAATGATACTGGCTTTTCCAGCAGGCCGGGCGAGACGTGAGTCAGACTTGAGAATGCCGTACTTGTTTGCAGCACTTTGCAGATGAGGTATCTGGTGAAAAACTCCTGCGCAATTAAAGATTCATTTCTCCATTTCTCTGCAATCAGAAGCTTCAGTTGCAATTTAATGACATCAGACTGTTCAGAGTTACAAGGTTACGAGGTGTCCTTGCTGTTTTGGCTTGTATGTTTCAAACTGGGACATTGTTGTCTGCAGATCCACTTAGAGCAGGGGCAGACAAAGCCCAAGTCAGACTCCAAACAAAGGATAAACTGAGGCACGATATTCTCCATATGCAGCACGAGGCTGGGCTGTAAATTCCTCAATGACGGGGGGGGGGGAGACGGGTCTCACAATGACCCTTGGAATGACCTTGTTCAGTAACATTTCACATCCTGCCAGTGCTCCTGCTCCCAGGTGTGGCAGAGTCTCCCCCCGCGCTGTCACAGAGCACCGTCCGGGTCCATGAAACCAATCATTCTTCGGCATCATGGAAACAGCATCTGACAGCCGTGGTCACCATGGGCGTCCTCCCCTGTGACCATCCTCAACGGGGGGGACCGGGGAGGTAAGGCCACGCTCAGCAACACTCTCTGCTCTGCTGGCTCTCTGCTTTGGTGTGTTTTATTGTGAAAAATCCGAGCCATATAAACACAGCAGACCTTTAATAGTATTTGAATATGAAATGTTGCGGCCGCAAAAGAGGCGGAAAAAAATGTAGAATATAAATAAGAAGTGAGCAAATGAATATTTAACATCTCACAGTCAGTAATTGACACGCTAGAATACAACAGTAGAATAAATAAGAATTACAATGAGATGTTGTTAACAGCATGCAGGGTGTGCAGAGAGAGACAGATAAATCAGGAACAATAAGCATGGTATTAGAATATATAAGCACAGAAAATGTAAGATAAGATAAACCTTTATTCATGAACATGATGAAACACAGATGTGTGTTTTAATAACTGCTGGAACACAAAGTTTGATATGAAGTCAAATAAGCGCTGGTGAATGTGACAGAGCTGCTGCTCCGACCATTAGATTATAATTCACCCCCCCATTGTTCCACGCTGGTTCGTCTCTGCCTACCTTTTGTCTTTTGTCTGGTGCAGTTCTCTGTCAGCGCACTGTGCAGAGGGATGTGGAGATAAGGGAGCTGTTTCTGCATATCTGCCGTTTAGCCTCCCACTGGGTGCTATAGGGAACAGAGAGGGAGGGAGGGGGCACGGAAAGGGAGGAAGCAATTACACACAAACATGCAGCCAGTCAACAAGCTGCACACATTAACACAAACTAAACCTGTTAAAAAAAGAAAAAACAAAGCTTCAATTCACAGTCAGCTGTGCCGGAAAGATGAAATAGCATTGCAGGAGTGTTTTGTAATCAATAATGCATGGCTGTCCATCTTCGGAAGAGAGAAAGCCCCTCCAAACACACCAGAGGCATCAGACACTTTTCATTTCATGCTGAAGGTCAGCGGAGCAGCATGGACATCCCTGCAGTACAGAACACAGACAGACAGTGGTTTCTACAGCGGCTCCTTCCTCACACACAGACGAGAGCTTTCTGATTAGGTCACTAATGTAATCCAATCCTTCCAATAACAGGCTTCAGATCGCAGCAGGTTACAGTGATACGAGGGACAGAGGAAATACTCACCTATAGGTTCAGATGGAGTGAGGAGGAAGATACTAAATTATACTACACATAGGTTTTTTGAATGACAGAGTAGAGTTTGAATAATTACAAGGTTCAAACAGGGTTCAGACCTGAACTCAGCTGAGAAACACACAGCATTAATTGTCATTTTTAAACAGGACTCAGTCATTTAAAGAATGCTTATTTAAACCCCTCATAAACACAACACAGTTCCCCCCTTATTCCTCGTCTTCTTCCTCTCCCGAAAGATGTCATCATCATCTCCTCCTCATTACTATTTCAACTGTTTTATCACCGTTTACTGTAGTTACTTGGCCTTGATGTAAATTCATCCTCACACGCCCCGACGTTTTTATCAACGGCCATCTGTTCACTCCAGATTACTGTTAAATATTAATCCCTCTCCCTCCTTACTGCATTATGACAGTATGCTCATCACCTGCCTGGGGGGTGGGGGGGGGGGGGAGGCATCGTCTGCATCGATTTCCCTCCAGCTTCTGCACATCTGGATGTGAGCCTCTCCTCAGCCACTGTAAACACAAACATGGTGAAAACACACACACATGTACACGTGCACAGTCAGCCTGTATACACACAGACACACAGTGCACACTAATCTGTGACTGCCTGCATGCAAAGCACACATAGGCACAAACACCATCCCATCCCCCTCCTTCTACTCACACAGATGCAGGAGTAGTTATATTTGCCTACACGTGCTTGTGCACACCTGTATGCACACACCTGATCAGACTGTAAGAGCAGGAGGACTGAGCTCATGCTCGTGCACCGACGATGACACATCAGGAGAATCAGCTTCCTGCCACATGAAGCCGTGGCCCCCGTGACAGCTCCGATCAATTAGACACCATTAAAGGCTGGTCCCAGAACAGCCACGGACACTTCCTGATGTCTCCTCTTCCCTCTGCACGGTGCTCACAAAATCCATCTTCTCCCTCGCCCCAAACCTAATTACAGGTGGAGATGCACTGTGAGAGATGAAAAGCTGGGAGACGCTTTGATGGATGGTGGGCTCCTGCAAAACACAGCAAACAGGTCATTAACATGACAATGGGGACGAGGCAGGGGTCTCATACAAAGACACGAGGGCGGCGGCGGCGGCGGCGGTCGGGGTGTGGGAGCAGAGGTGTGTGCGTGTGTGTGTGTTTGTGTGTGTGTGTGTGTGTGTGTGTGTGTGTGTGTGTGTGTGTGTGTTTGTGTGTGTGTGTGTGTGTGTGTGTGTGTGTGTGTGTGTGCATGTGTGTGTGTGTGCGTTTGTGGGGGGACAAAGAGACCAAAGTGCAGAAATAAAGGCAGCTGAGGACAAGAGCTGGAAACTTTGATGTGCTGTGAAACCCTCTCACCGTGTTGGAGTGGAATAGATAACCGTCCTGCAGGGACTGACCAGACGCTTAATAGAGGTGTTGAAATCTTGTGCACAGATAAATAATTGATCCTCCGACAAAGTATACCTCATTAATTTTTCATTGCAGCATATTTATGGGTGAGTTGTGAAGTTCTGATGGCTCCATCGCTTTTCAAATTGTTAGGCGTGTTGCATAAGAGACGAGGCACTGCTCCCCTTCAGACAGTTTATAGATCTGACCAAATTATCTCTCCTATCAGTTTGTGAGCTGATATCGAGGAGAATGGGAGTCCTTGTAAACCAC
The DNA here is from genome assembly GCA_037975185.1 of Centropyge bicolor. Classification (NCBI taxonomy): domain Eukaryota; kingdom Metazoa; phylum Chordata; class Actinopteri; family Pomacanthidae; genus Centropyge; species Centropyge bicolor. Next base: position 187,512 of record JBBMOC010000212.1, on the reverse strand, counting down.
CATCATCGGCCGTTTGAATATCTCATTAAGACAGAGATAAGAGCAAAAAGGTGAAGTGAAAGCAGCAGCACAGACTTCCCTACTGAATTTTATAGCTCATGAGAATAGCATGCACACAGTTGTGTTTGGGGAGTTCCACCCAGTGATAAACAGCTGTAGGACATGATGGCAACAATTGCTTGGCAGGTTTTTTTTTTTTTTAAGTAACTAGTACATTTAGTTATTTCACATGGTTGAAAATGATTTCATACTAAAGGGTTATAATTCATACACAGACAGACAGACAGAGTACTTTATTATTATTATTAGTATTATTATTATTTTTCTCCTATATTGCACTGTTTAGAATACAAAATATAAAGTAGAATATAAAGTAGAAAAAATAAAAAATCTAAGAATAGACACAATAATTTCGGCAGTAGAGATAACAGAAGTTTGACTCAACAAAGAAATAATGGGTTAATGAACCTGCAGCTACAGCACAGTGGTGGCAGTGTCAGTCAGGTATTTACAACAGCAGTTTGACAGTAAACCATGACTTCCTGTGGCAAAGACCTCTGACAATATACTGTAGATAGAAGAGGTTTGAATGTGACTTTTGGATTCAGTAAAAGTGAAACACACAGCAGAGGTGAAGGAGCCACTGTGACTAAAAGCTAATGGTAAATTCAGCATCTTACGGCTGACATACATTCATACAAACATTCCCAGCATAGTGTCTGTCTGTGATGGAGGGACTGACACCCACCGTGTGTCTGTAATAACTGTCTAGTCTGTAGACAAACAGCCATACATCCACTCACTGCTGACAGCTGCCATTGTTCTAAAAGTGGCTGGTTAACTATTTTTAATCACATAATTAAATATGCCAGGCTCGTCGAGCAGTCAGTGGTGAAGTAGTTGAACATGTTGACAAACACACAGTCGGTGCTTGGCTTGAACAATGAGGTGGACGAAGTGCTCGGATCCTTAACTGAAGTAAAAGTACTAATACATGAGTGGAAAGATTACAAGTAAAAGTCCTGCATTCAAAATCTGACTTGTGTAAATGTATTATCATAAAAAGTAGGAAAAGGTACTGGTTGTGCATGAAAGTGGTACCTGTAACTAATACTAGTATTTAATAGTTAATTTTGATGCATCAGTGCATAAGTACCACTGCAGATGGTGTAAACAGAGGTAGTTTTATGTACTTTAGATACAGTCAGGTAGAGTAGTAGAAGACAAGAATACAAATTCTACTACACACACTTTTGATTTGTTTCCATTATGCTACAAAGGATGAAAAATGCTAATTTATTCTTTCTGCTTTAATCTTTATTCAATTTCTTTTTTTATTACAAAAGTATCTATAGCTGACAGATAAATGTAGTGGAGTAGATGTATAAAGCGGCATAAAAACTTAAATACTCAAGAAAAGGACAAGTACCTCAAACTGGTGCTTAAGTACAGTACTTCTAAAGTTAAGAAGTTAAGAAAATAACATGACAGTTACAGACCTTTTTTGTTGATGTTTACTGTCCTCCTCTAATGTTCTGTCTCTCAGAGTTCATGAATCTGCAGACCAGAGAGTCAGAAAGTCAACTTTCATTCACAATCTAATGAAATGATTTGTCTCAATATCGTTGTTGTCAATGTTGTTGCCAATTGCTGACTACATGTAATAATTTGTTAACATGGATATTGGTAGTACTATGTACTATGTACTATGTACTGAAGGCAGTGATTAATCAATTAATTAATTTAAACTCTGGCATTTCCATTTTAAATTTACCAAAATACAATGAATTGAAATGCATCCAGAACATTTCCACCACTTTATATTGGGCTGATGTTTTGACTTTGATTTTTTTTTTTTTTACTCCCACTTAAAATTGAATAAAACACTTGTTTGTTTACATCACTTGAAAAAAAAATCTGTTTAATGTTGGTTCTTTTTTCATTAGTGAGCCCTTGGTGACCCGTTCAAAATCTTCCCACTGTCGGTCGTGACCCGGACTTTTTGAAGACGATGCTATAAATATCACAGTTAACACACTGAAATACAATATGTTTCATTCAGAGGCAACATTGTAAAATGCTGCTGTGGTCATAAAAATTCCTCACGACTGAACATCAGCTTGGCCTCCATTGAGACCCGCACACACAGGGAAATGCTGTAACCCCCTGCTTGATGGCCCATCACATGACGGAACAGTAATTCCCAGTCCACGGCACAAACGCTCCTGTGGGATTAGTGTGTGTGGACAAGACGCCTTTGTTTTGGATTTCAGTCGAACACTCTGCTCTCGAATCATTTCACAAACTCTTTTCTTTTCTCAGTAACACTGAGTGCAATCAGCCACCGAGCTGCCACCATCGCTTCATCTCAATATCTCAATATTTTCAACGAGGAAAACAAAGATGGCACTAACGCACGCTGAAAACCGCCTTTTCATTACACTCAATGTCTCTGCTGCATATTCAGCCTGATGGCAATTAAGCGACAATAAGCGCGCGTCTAACGCCAAGCTATATGTCTCGTTGGTACAATACAGTTGTGTATCAGAGCAGGGGCGTGAATGAGAGGCTGGAGAAGGCTTTGGGAGGGGGGACGCTCCGAAACTTCCAATGCACATTTGTCATGCTTTTAAGTGATTTACAAATGAGAGGCATGAGGGCTTTGTGAGGGCGACCGAGAGAGAGAGAGAGAGAGGAGTTTTTGAGGGAGCTTTGTGTGTCCCTGCCTACCCACAGCATATAGATGGAGTTGGAAATTGTGTTAGTGCGTCATCGGGGGTCGTTAAAGCAGGAGATACACCAGAGCTGCCTGTAGTGTGGTGATGGAGGGGAGAAGATGATGGAGATGATGAATGTCTTCCTCTGGATTTTTAAAATTTATGACTCATAAAAACAATAAGAATGAGTTTTTTAAAAAGCAATAAAAGTGTTGCTTGTGATATTAATTAAAATGTTTGAATATTCTACTTATGTGAAGTATTTTATTTCTTCATTTATGTTCACTTTACTGCAACCACCTTGACACCACACCCACTCATTCCCACACACACACACACACACACACACACACACACACACCATCACCACGCAATGATAATACACAATATCTCGAGTAAACATGCCAACACCCAGTCGGTGACAATGTCTTGCCGTGTTTTGTTTTTTTTTCCCGCCTCGACCACTTTTGACTCATTTATTATGACTTTCATTCAGAGAGCAGGGGAGGCTGGTTTCAACCAGGCAGCCCCTTCAACAAAGATGAGAGGGAAGAGAGAAAAAAAGACGGAGGAAGAGGGAGGAGGGACAACAATCTAAAAAGCCACCCATCCCCCTCTCGCAACAAAAAAAAAAAAAAATTGCGTGCTTTGCCATGATTTCCTCCCTCACCTTCCTATATGAGGCCTGTGTGTTTCAGCTTCCACTTTCTCATTCAGATTTTCAAAATAAGGCGCAGCACTCTCAGGCACCGTGATTCATGAACTTTGTTGACTCCAGTGGTGATTTAAGAGAGTTTTGTTTGCAAGTTTGTGCTTGATCAACAGGTTTCTCTGTGTGTGTGTGTAAGCAGCTTCGATTTGATTTGCCAGTAGAGTTTGATAAATGTTGTTTGGGTGTGATCCCACGCAAACACACACTCCATATGCCCTCAGTTCTTTTGGAATGAGGTCATAAACTGACACTTTTCAATGTCAGCTGTTTTGAGCATGTTATGTTGGAGCTATTGTTACCGGCTGGAACTCTGCGTGTGTGTGTGTGTGTGTGTGTGTGTGTGTGTGTGTGTGTGTGTGTGTGTGTGTGTGTGAATGAGGGGGGTGGGTAGAGTGTTTTGAATTGGGATGGTGCCCCCCCACCTCCCCCACTTGCATATGCACACACACACACACACACACACACACACACTCATCACTTCAGTAAAGTAAAACATAGATAGGGCTAATTACAAAGTGGCTTTGAGCACTGGGGGCAATACAAACAACAGCTGTCTGTGGCATAAGTAGGAAAGTCAAACACACAGTTGCGAGCACACACCGGCACACACACACACACACACACACGCCTTGGATATAATTAGTAAGATCAAGATAAGTGGAGGGCGACTCAAGACGTCTGTGTGTGTTTTGTGCAAAACAACTATTTGTAAAGTTTCACAGTTGCAGATAAACGTGCACCAACTTTGAGGTGAACGTTCCTAGAAAATTTCTGACCATGTTTATTTGTGTTTTAGCTCACGCCGTTCAGTTCATCACACCTGAGGATGAATGTACCGTGGGCTGTGGAAAAAGCAGCGTCGCCCGGCCATGTGTGCAGATTTCTAACGAGCGGCTGGAGGAGCAGCAGGTGATGAAGCCCCTCAGACAGAGAGCACCTGATAACTGAAGTCACCTGCTGCAGTCTTTGAATGGCAGCTTGCACACGCTCGGCCACACATGGCACAGGCTCTAACATATTCCTCTGCTGTATGTGAGGTAAGCAGAGGTGAGCTAGGACCAGATGAGGGTTTTCCTTTTATAAGACATGACTACTCTCTGAGGACTATCGACCGATCCGCAGGTAGAGAAACACGTTTTTCACTTAGTCATGAGGATGTAAATCACTACAGGAAACAGCTGATTTGAGTTCAAGAACAAACTTAGTCCTTTTTTTTGTTTCACTTCAGTTCTTGTAAAACAAACTTCAGTTCACTGAAAATGTGTTTTACTTTTTAGTTTAGTTTGTTTTTATTTAAAAAAAAAACATTTTTTAAACATCTACACACCAAGTATAATAACAGTATTAGTTACTTCACCAGTACTAGTTAGTACAACACGTGTAAAAACAACTGTATACTGTCTTTTGTGGCTCTCGTGAAACTTTGCCAAGCCTGAGAAAATAACCCTGATGACATCACAGTGATGTAATCAGGGTCATCTCGCTTTGGCCTGGACACAGTTTTAGGCTGTGTAACAGAAAACAGGGTGTGGAGTTTCAAAGACAAGGGAGTTTACTCCTCTGCTGCTTTCATTACCTCTTTAATGATGCTAGCCCTGAGCATGTGACTGTAGTAACAGCAGTAACCGTAGTAGTAGTAGTAGTAGTAGTAGTAGTAGTAGTACTAGAAGTTGTCGTGGCAATATCAGTTTCAACTTTTCAGTACTGTTGGGAGGGAGGGAGTGTGGGGGTGGGCACGATGGTGAGTGAGTGAGAGTGTTTGAGACAAGGGTTAGCTACGTGGGTGTGTAAGCAGCTTTTAGATATAGCTCTATTTCAGATTTTGTAAGTGTCTGCAAAGCAGGTAATATGGGGCCTGAACTCTATAGCTCCTGCAGCTCAAATCGTGTTTCATGGCTCGTCAATAGCTGCGAGATAAATCGGAGAATAGCGACACCAGGAGTCACCTAAATTTACACTTGTCAGTGTGTTTGCTGAAAGCTTTTTCCCAGGACACGTTTGAGATGTCAACAAAAAACTATAACCTATTCTAGATCTACATTTAAAACACAACAGTGAGCTCTGCACGATGATGAGATTCTAACGCTGTGGTGGTTTAGCATGTTTAACAGATGATCTTTCTTCAGGTCATTTAATGCAGGTGAATAATTGCAATTTAAAAACCAAATTCTTTTCAAATGTATCATCAAGTTGTCGTTATAGAGAGAAATACAGTGTGCAAAAGTAAAAGTCAATCTTTCATTTAAGGACAGATTATTAACTTTTTAAGTGGCTTTCAGCTTCAAGTTATGGAAATATTCTTGAAATAATTGTTAATATATATGTTGCAGACCCTGTGTATGCACGTGAGAGTAAAATTGCATCGCTTCTTAAAATAGTTTTTTTTCTGACCTTGGTCGCCAGCGTGGAGGATTTCACAGAAAATGGGTCGCCAAAGGAAAGAAAAAAGAGAAAAGAAAAGAAAACCACTGGGCTAAGTAACACCTCAGCCTCACACATATATCACTCATTTATAGGGTGTTGTGTTGGATCGACAAATTTGTGCATGGGCTGAGTTGAACTTTTGCACTATAGGATGTGATGAAACTCAACCAGGAAGAGACAGAACATTTAGCAAGGCAACACAAACGTGCTTTTATTGAATGCACTGACATCTCAAGTGTTGCACTTTATCACAGGTGTCAATCAAAATGAAAGACTGAATAAGACTGAAGCAAAACAAGAAAAGAAGCAGAAGCACAAACAAATATATTGTTTTCTTACCAGCTAATTTAAGATTATTAATTAGTATAGTTTATGTTAGTAAGGACTAATTTGCCTTTATATTCATAATATAAACTTACCTTTTATTTTATTATTATCATTATTATTTCCTGTTCAAATTTCCTTTTGTTTTTATAATAGCAAGAGGGTCTCTGGCACATTTGACATTTAACTCAATCAATTACGATTCTTTCTCAAAAAAAAAAAAAACCTTGTGTAACTAAACCCTGTGAGTGAATACAGTGAAACACTTAGCTGCCTCGTTACGGGATCTCATGGACACATTTCAACAGCAACGCGTTTGCCGCTGGTTGGAGAGCTGGCTAAATTGGAGTAATAGAGCCTCATGCCAGACAATAATGTGAGATAAGTCCTTTAGGGCAAGGAGCTGCAGAGATAGCCAAACAAAAGATAATCAATATCATATGGTGTGTCGCCCGGAGTCTAGACCAGCCTCTCGCAGGCACCCTCATCACATGCCTGTGAGCGGTCGTCTACCGCCAGATTCAATGTCAGACACAATGTCAAACAGGCAACACGTCCAGGGCAACGTGCTAATTACAACATCATCACGGAAATAAACATGGCGGTGCTATGACAGCTTTCAGCGCCAGGCTCCATAAATGGGACTGATGTTATATACTTGTATACTATATATTACTATTTTGTCATTAATATCATTATTGCTATACTACTACTATTATTTCTGTCACTGCTGTTGTTGATATTGATGCTATATAGCACAGGGCAGTATAATATATTATTATTATACCACATATTATATTAATATTATTATTAGTAGTATATTACTACTATTATAATTATATGTAGTTGAGTGTAGTATATATAACATTACACTACTATATCATCATATTATACATGTACATGTATGTCATACAATGTATATGCTATATTATATTATACTACTACTATATGCTATATTGTATTATATTATATTGTATTATTATTATAGTACTGTAGTACCATATTACTAGATTATATTTATCATAATGCACTATAGTATTAGCATTACCACTGCTGCTATTGTACCTTGTACACACTCAGATATACACATTCAAACTTCTGTTATCTCTACTGCCTAATTTATTGTGTCTATTCTTAGATTTTTTATTTTTTCTACTTTATATTCTACTTTATATTTTGTATTCTAAACAGTGCAATATAGGAGAAACGATGGAGATGTCAATTTCCCGGAGGGAACCTCCCAAAGGGATTAATAAAGTACTCTGTCTGTCTGTCTGTCTGTTCAAACAGCAACCTGCCTTGATTCTGAAAAAAGAGGTTAATACTTGGCTGCAGTTGAAAAAAAAGCATTTAGCAACATCAAATTTAGGAATTTTAGATGATCTTTTTTTAGATGATATTTTACATTATCTTCATATATGAGTGTGATGTTACACACATAGAAGAGTAATAGCACACACGTCCTTGTGCAGAAATGATTGTTTTTACCTGATATGAAAAGTGGAAGTGATACTGTGACAAGTCAGTAAAAAGGATGTTACACTGGTGTTTTTTTATTACTGGAATTGGACACCATATATTCATGAGTACAAAACCAATGGGTGACACAGTCAAAGCTCAATGGTGGAGGCTTCAGATTGCACCGATGTATAGAACACAGCTGATAAACAGTAACACAACACACACGAGCTTCAGGCACCTTCTCCTGCCCCACCCCCCCCGGCCACCACCCCCCCCCCCCCCCATCTCTTTTGAACCTGAGGACAGACAGAGGCGGCTCTGTGTGTGAATTAAAGGGCTGCGACAGGAGCTGAACTTCCCTTCCCTCTGTGACGAGCCGTATGCAGCCGGCTCGCTGTCACCGCTGAAATGAACCATGCGTGCACGCGTGGCGAGGTACCACAACAGCTCCCTGCCTGACTTCCTGTTTGCCTTGTGTGAGCCAGACATGAGATCCTTGTGTGAGCTCTGCAACACGCTCGCAGAGTGACATAAGACGAGCTGATGAAATCCCACGCTGTGATGTTCTCTGGTGCCTGTTTGTGTCTGATTGTTTGCTCTGGCAGCACCTTGTCTCTGAACATGCACGGCTGCCTCCCAATGAGCTCGGGACTGTGTACTGTATGCAAGCGAGGGTGGGGGGGTGGAGGGTAGTTTTGCTGTAGGGAATATGAAGCTACCTTTGGAGTGTGTGTTTATGTGTGTGCACTTTTTCCCTGTGTGTCATGTGTTTCATGCAGTGGATGTGCACACGCCTGCATGTGGCTGCACTTTCTCCTGCATCAGTGCGTGTTCAGGAGTGTGTGTGTGTGTGTTTTTTTTAGAGTGATAATTCTGCTGAGAGGCAGGCAGACAGTAGGGGAGGGTGGAGGAAGAGGAGGAGGACTGAAGACAATGTGAGCGCTGCAGTATGATCCTGTATCCATCAGGCTGCCTCCTGCAGTCACTGCTGCTTAAAATGCACTGCCACAGACACACACACACACACACACACACACAGGAAATGGCCTCAATCACTGTAGCACACAGTCCACAGTTTCTCATTCCAGATGGGATTATGATGTTATTACTGCACGATTACACCACATAACTATATTAGCAACAGAACACAACCTGGGACTTCTCAATCAGTCACCTTCCCTTTATACTGAGAGGACTCACACACACACACACACACACACACACACACACACACACTGTACACACCCAGAAGTCTAACAGCAGGAGTCAGCCATTTACCTTCATCTTTATCCTCCCTGCTGCTGGTGAATTAGCTATTATAAGTGTGATTTAACGATGTTTGTGCCGTGATGTATTGCCGTTTTTTATGTCTCTGACTTCATGTTGATCCAGTGACGCAACAAGATTTGTGCGGCAGCTTTGTGCAGGTGGATGTTTTGCAGGCCAGCTGAGAGCCACGCCGCTAAAATAGCATGAACGATTACTCATGTGGGTGGATCCAGCCCTCGCTTCCCCTCCCCACCCTATGGAATTTGATAAGATGGAAAGGAAAGGTGGTCAAAAGGAAAGAAGAGCAGAGTGGGAGGGGGGGT
>JBBMOC010000212.1:167496-177889 GCA_037975185.1 Centropyge bicolor | reverse complement strand
GAGAGTGAGGGAGCAGCTCCTCTTCCTGTGATGATGAAATGGTAAAAGAACCCAGTCCTTCTAAATTCAGAACCACGTGCATTCATACTGGAGACCTTTGTCCCTATTCAAACATCACCTGGACGGAGAGAAAGAGGCATTTAACACAACACGTGCACCACCATTTCACTCAGTTAACACTGTAGAAGAAGTGAATGTGATTTCAATAAGATTTTTTTTTTAATCTCATACCTACAAAGAACATTTGACTTGAACAGAATTCTTTTCTGTTTGTCTGAATTGAGAGAGAGGTGTGGCACCAGACTCCAAAAAGGGGCCTTATTTGCCTTATTCAAAAGAGGTAATGTGATATATCCCATCAATATTTCAAGTTGTATGGCCAGACGTGGGCTTCCTCCGGCTGCACACAGATACTGTATTTGCTCATGAGCTGGTGAGGCAACAAAGCATACCACCACCACCACCACCCTCCCTTCCTCTCCCCGTGCCCCCCCTCAGCGCTCCCTGAGGTATCTCCTTGAGGGTTCTCCTTGCACTCCTTCGCCAGCTGACAATTAGCATGCGGTCGCTAATGCACTACAAGCTAATTGAGCACAAGGGGGCTGAAGGTGTCAGTCACTGGAGAAGGCTCGTGCTGGCTGCGTATCCTGGTAGCCAACACTATAGTGCCATTTTAAGACAAGGGAGGAGGAACTTCATTGAAGCAAATGAGAAAAAAAGTGGGTCACAACATGAATAAAAGCAAAGTCGCAGAAAAAAAGACAATATTGCTCGTAGTGAAGTAGACAGTAGGAGGAATAAATATGGATAATGAAGTGCCTCATGGACGGGTGCAGAGCATCCTATAGTCAGGTAACACAAACACACAAACATGCAAATCAATGCTGCCCAGAACAGTGCACACCACTGTGTTGGATATCACGGGCAGCTATTATAAGAGCTGCCCCGAGCTGTGCATTTGTGTCTGCCACGCACGCACAAGCAGATATGCATGCAATAGTGTGCAAATGCATGCATGCATTGTTTGTTCCTGCGTGTGGTGCTGGTGCAGCGGGTGGAGGGAGACTTTCAAACCCCCGGTTTTTAAAGGTGAAGGTTCAGGGAGGTATGTTTTAAAATGCTGAGTGGGTGACCTGCAGACTGAAGGGCGTTCGACAGGGAAGCTTCTCTGGTTCACAGAGAACACAGAGAGAGAGAGAGGAGAGAGAGAGAGGAGAGAGAGAGGGGGAGAGGACACCTTGGTGTGTGTTTGGCCTGACATTCCCTCTGACTTGGAAAGCAGGAATGGAGAGAGAGAGAGGGAGGCTGTTTTAAAGACTGCTCTCTTATAACAGGAAGTATCTGAACAGTGACTCACACACTACAGGGAGAGAGAGAGAGAGAGAGAGAGAGAGAGAGCGGGGAGGCTCTGTTCATTGTGTTATAACTATGTATCACTAATGTGCATGTGTGCTTGTCATTATATACAGAGGCGTGAGAAGATGTTTTTTTTTTCCATGCGTGTAATAATGAACGTCACTAGTGACGATATGTGTGTGTGCAGAATATCACATTTTTCAAAGCATGGATTGATATATTTTAGTAGCATATATATTAGTGTGTGTGTAAGGAAGTGCGTATGCATGCACATGTACGGGTGTGAGTGTCTATGTGTGTTTAATGTGTGTGAGTAGCTCACATTTCAAGAATGCACCACTGCATTTTTCTATGTGTGTATGTGTGTGTGTGTGTGTGTGTGAGTGTGTGTGCTGGAGGGGCTATCAGTGTGTTTTGTGCGTGTTTCTTCTGTGCACAGCTGAGAAGGTCATATTTCATCGGGGACATAATGATTTACTTCGCAGTCTTGTGTATTCATCTGTATGCACACATATAGGTGTTTTGGGATGTTTGCACACCTTATATTTGAGGAAGCAGCAACGTGTCTTACAGGACACATCTGTCAATGTGTGTGTGTTGCAGCATATGTGTGCAAGTGCTCGAGGAGCCCCCGCGGAGCTCCGGCGGCCTGCACACTGTACATAAAGCTCTGTGCCTGCCGTTACAATTCCAGGGCTCGTCGCTGATAAGATGTCTGTGTGTCTTAACTGGCTGGTACATCAGCAGTCAGCAACATGGCTGCCTCTCAGTGCACGCATGCTGAGCAAACAAGCCTGACCTCTGCACAACACCCACAACAACACTGCCGAGTGACAGTTACTGCACATGACTGGAGCGTACAATGGGCTGGAGTAGACTTTCACAGTCATCTGTAAGGTCTCATGGTCTGAATGCCTGGGAACATGTATAAAGTTTGGTGGTGATATTTGCTCATGGGGGAAGAATAAAGCAACATCTTATCTTAAAAGACTCTGATCCACAATTATATGTCATGTGTCTTATTTATTGGGACTGAGTAACAATGCTTGTCCTAATATTTCTATATATATATCTATATATCTAAATTTTTATTTTTCATGCTTTTCTGTATTTTCCGGTCACGCAAGGGAGTTAATTCTAACCCTTTGGTTTGTGTAAAACAGTCTAATGAGTCAATAAAATTCAGTATTTCAAGTCAAGTCAATTTTTGTTTATTTAGCCAAGAAGCAGAAATTCACTATTTGCTTTACAATCCCTTTACAAAGCCTTGATTGAAAAGCTTAAGCATGAAGAGTTACAGGAGGGACTCCTCTCCCAGCACATGAAGACAGCCATGAAATACATGTGGCATGTACAGAACAGACCAACAAAATCACAGCATATACAGAGAGTGATGATAAAGTTCTGATACGTGTAGATGATAAAACATACGTGTGGATCCAGGAGGACAGCTGTGCAACTAGAGGCGTCGCCAAATGGGATGTGAGCCACACGACCTCCTCTCGACCATGAAGACCTTGAAGGAGGACGGGGCACACGAACCCAGCAGAGGAAGCACAGCATTCACACAGACAAATACAGAGAGGGGGGGGGACGTGATCACATGCAAACTAGCAAGAGAGGAGGGAAGACAAGAGGCTGAATCTCCTGGGGGACAATGATCCAGATCCAAACATCTGGATGTTGCACCGACAGCAGAGAGAGATGCAGACAGCATGCAGCTTGTGGGAAACAGTAAAAAAAAAAAAAAATCATAGAAGTTGAAATTCACAGTTGAATTCTCATTGACAGGACAAACATGGACCATAAGCACCAGGTTTAAGAGACTGAGACTGAGATTGAATGGCAGCAGGTGCGATAGCTGAACTAAGTGAAGAATAAGCAGTGATTGAAAGTTACAGTCAGAGAATTGAGTTTTAAGTTCAGATTCAGTGCAGTCAGATTGTCTGATGTCAGCAGGCAGGTTATTCCCACAGGAGGGGGCCACAATATAGGAAAAGGTTTAATGAGGTCACAGAGTTATGAAGTGAGTCCATTTACAATTTTATAAGTGATCAGGAGCAGTGAAGTCTGACACAACATGAACAGGGAGCCAGTGAAGTGAAGCTCAAATCGGTGTATTAAGATCATAATTCCTGGTTTTAGTGACGATTCTAGCTGCAGCGTTTTGAACCATCAGTGGTGAGCAGACAACAGAATACCACAAGAATCAGGTCTGCATGAAGCAATGGACAGGAAAGACCTCATTTAGGCTCTGCTGCGTGAATGTGAAAATGCAGTCTTAGTGATTTCTTTAATGTGCTGATCAAAAGAGAGGGTGGGGTCAAACATAACACGAAGAGACTTGACTGTTAAAATCACACAGTAAATCACACAGATTTGCCGTCACCTGGTCGAACAGGTGTCTATGTTAAATGGGGCCAATGACCAGCATCTCATTTTATTAAGAATTTAGAAGCAGGAAATTACGTGACATCCAGTTTTTCACCGCAGACAAGCAGACCTCTAAATTTGTATTTGGAGAGCGATCATCTGACTTTACAGGCAAGTACAGCAGTGTCATCAGTGTAGCAGTGGAATTTCTTTTCATTACTACGTACATTTTGGCCAAGAAGTGAAATACACAGAGAGTAAAATTTGTAAGAACTGAGAGTAACAGAAAAAAAGTCCCGCGTGAGTCCAGTGAGTAGGAAGGAGTAAAAGCAAAAGTATAATCGTATAATATATCAAAGGCTTTACTTCGAGTGTTGGAGGTCTTGTTCAGATATTAAAATTACCAATAACTAAGTTCTTATGAGAATAAGTAACAGGATCTTGGAGATAAAATTCTTCAAAAGTTTAGTTTGAGTTTATAGCTAACGGAGATGTTTTCAATCATAGGGCCTCAAATGTATTAAATGTAATATCCTGACTGGAGCTTAAATTGAAAATTAGACTTGCAGGTTAGGGAAACACCCCCAGTCTGTTTAGTAGTCCAAACAACATGGGCATGAGTATAGTTGAAGTGGCGAGGTTTCATTTTTAATGGTGAGAAAACATCTGGTTTCTACCATGTTTTATAGTCATGTCCAGATTATGCTCCAGAATCATCATTTATCAGTATTTATATTATGATGATATTTATAAATTCAAATTTGAAACTCGTTGTTCTTGTTGCGACTGCAGCTTTCAATAATTGGAACTTTTATTAGTAGTATAATGTTGACCTCTACATGTGATGATGAAGGAGGGATTAGACAGGACTTTATAGGCTTCATGTATTCATAGGCTTGCTTTTGAAAAGTGAAGTAATATAGAGCTACAGTGCTAGTGGCTACATGTGTGTTGTAACAGCTTTGTTAGCCTACTTATTATGTAATGGATTTTTTTTTTTGAAAGCAGAGATTGACCTTAGATTGTGTTATTTTCTTTGCCATTGTCAAGTGTGTGTGTGAGGAAGAGGACTGAGGATCTGCTTCACTGAAAACAAAGTGATCAGTCATGTGTTGCAATAGAATCATAGTGACAAGAAAACAAAAAATGAATTACATATTTTCCTAAGACGCCTATTATCTAGAATCTTTTTAAAAACAACAGGGGAGACTCTGGATGTAAGAGCAGAACAAATGCACATTGTTTGAACGCGGTTTCATTTCTTTCAGGACTTTTTTCACATGAAGTGGATTTTCCACATGCCTCAACCAGCGAGTCAAGTTTTTCAGACTCTCATTCAGTCATATTTTTCTTGGGATTTTGCTCATCACAATGAGAGCAGGTTTCACTGCCCTCCCACATGTTACACTCTCTGTTTCCCCTCCTGCAAACAGCTGTCCGGCTGTTGCATATAATGACACTCGATTGGCACAGTCACATCACCATCTATCATTGTGTCCACTTCCTTCCAACATGTTAAAAAATCCCAACAGTGACGCTGACACATGCGCACACTCTTTACACACTTTCGCGAGTCCTGAACAGAACCAACAACTTTTCGCTGATGAGACAATAGCAGATAGTTCCATTTAATGCGGGAGGAACCATTGAGCAGCGGGAGAGGGGGGCCGTGAAATGATCAAAACACTCACGGACCCACCAAGGCAACATTATCACAAGAATCATATCTACTGTTAAAATCCGTCATCTGACGTCATGTGTTTGGCGCCATAATAAATCCTACAGGGGATGTGCAATCAATGCTGGAGAGTGAGCTCTGCGCACCCCCGCGGGACAGAATGGACTCGCCCTACTCAATCATGCACTTCAGCATACACTGCAAAGAGCATGCTTTCACCTTTAGGATTGTCTGTGCTTCTTCAAGTCAGCCTGGATTATTCTTTTGGATAAAGCAGGTAGGCACATTTTCTCTCTCATTAACGCACACAGAGTAAACTGAGCCACCATTTTAAAGGGCTGTGTATGAAGGCGATCTTGCTTTATAAATAGGTTACAGCTAAAGGGGTGTAGTGGTTGATGTAAAGAATAATCCTGTGGGTGACCATCTCAAGGCAACACAGGCAGGAGTGTGTGACAAATAATTCACAACATCCACTTTTCACAGCAGAACTTTGATGATACTTGTGATCTGTGTGAGTCCTCACAGCAGATTTCATGACAGGGTTTTAAATCTAAAGTCAGTTATTCTAATATTTAAAAAAAAGATGTAGGAATAAAGTGAGCATGATCTTCCACCAACATCCCTGAGGTTAAGCAAACTTTCCACCAGCTCACCACACACACACTCATGTCTTCCTTGAGTGTGTTTTTTGGACAACACACTCAAACCCACGGATTAGTGGCAAAAGTGGAAACAGCCTAGAATGAAAAAAAAATAGATGGATGGACTTTTTTTTTGAAAGATTGTTTTATTCACACGGACACACAGGGTGGAGGTGGACGTTAGGGAGGGGTTGAGGAGGAGGAGGAGGAGGAGGGGGGGTCGGTCCATATTAGGAAGTCGTGTCCTACATAATGGACTTGGCACCAGAACTGCCCCTGAGCAAGGCACAGGTGCCGGCAGCCGGAGCAGCTCTTCCTGTCATCAATATGAGGATGTGAAACCGCTGGAACATCTCTGCTGTGTCGCGACTCTTCTTCTTTCAATCTAACATTTCAAGTTCTCACAGCTCATCTGCATGCGAGTGTGTGTGTGTGTGTTAAGGGGGGGTGCGGAAACATGTGGCGAGAGAGGAGGAGTGAAGGGAGGAGGGGTCTGGTGTGTGTGTGTGATGGGGGGTCTGTGCATGTAACTTTGCTTTTCCTCAAATGATGATGCACCTACAGGATGTGCGCCTCCTGGCTTCATGGTGAAGGGACACAATGGGGCGCGCGGGAGGGGGGGCAATCCAACATGCACGACGTTTTCTGGTCTTCTCCTGACGTGTACAGGTGATCGTGCCCACAATGAGAGTGCTAAAGTGAATATACAGCCTGATCACTGATCTGCGCAATCCGTGGCGGCACCAACATGCGCCTTGACGCACGGCACGGAAGCGATTGCGCATGTACGGTGGTGGGACTGCTGGTGAGCTGGGGACAATTGTTCAGTGTCGCCTCTTCTCTTTACTGGACACTTCAGACTAAACACACACACACCAGCTGACCCTGCTGATAGGAAGCAATGGAGACATAGATGAAACAAAGACACGGTGATGCATGTGTGTGTGTGTGTCTGTGTGTGTGTGTGTGTGTGTGTGTGTGTGAGAGAGAGAGAGAGAGAGAGAGAGAGAGAGAGAGAGAGAGAGGTGGTGGCAGTGGCAGGGACAAACTTTTCTGCTTCTCCTTTTTTTTCGCCCTCGATCTTGTCCTCGGTGTTTCACACTCACACACACACACACACACACACACACACAAACACACACACACACACAGGGCTGCTTTCCGTTCACGGTGCGTTCAGGTGCTCCCAAAGGCTCCGACATTACTGTGACGTTACTCGCACGAGTTTTAATCTGAATCACCGTCATTGTAGCAGACAGCCGCTCTCTCTACTGCCACAAAGGGGGATGTCGGATAATCACACGTGTTTCATCACAAAACCGTGTATGTGAGCTCACCATGTACGCTTCCTTATAGATGAGGGAATGTTGGGAAATTAAGTGGACATTAGTTGCAATCAATGTCATCATGGAAAAAGTCAGGTTTCACTAACAAAACATGCAATAGGTTGTGTATTATGTAATATTATCAACTGCTGCCTGTTGACCTATCAACTTTGTTATCAACATGAATAAAGCACATTGACAACTAAGGCAGTAATGACAATCATTTTTCAAGAAATACTTAGTCTCTAAAATGTAAAAAAAAAAGAGCCCAAAATAAATGTCTTCATATGTCTTATTTTGTCTGACCAACAGTCCAAACCCAAAGGCTGTTTTACCTTTTACCATCATATGACAAAGAAAAGCAGTAAATCCTCACCGTTTGGCTTTTTTGCTTCAAAACATAGTTGCCGATTAATTTTCTTTTGATATAATCAATCAATTGTTACAACACTGTTATCAACATAGTGTCGGCTGCCCCGTCATGACATAGCTACTAGTTCCTTTAAATAGCTTATTATTAACACACCTAATATCCCACAATTCACTGCCCCTAATTCAAGACACACAGCCTGACGTACATTTTAGTGAATAGTGAAAATCAATAAAAACTCTATTTTTAAAACTACATACTAGCCATTAACCTCTGACTGAATTCCGACGTTTGCCAGTTTTATCTGTCGAGTCCCGACATTTCCGACAACACCTGAAGGCATCACCGGTGAAACGACAAGAGACGAGAGAGAGAGAGAGAGAGAGAGAGAGAGAGAGAGAGGAACCTGTACTGTTGTACAACACAAGGAGAGACAGGACTTCGCCACAGATCATAATAATAATAACAATAGTTGTTGTTGGTGGTGAGTTCAGGCTCGGCTCGGGTCTGGAGGATCCGGTGCGGGTCCTGGTGTCTCTGCCGGATCTGGACTCTTTACGTGTGGGAGAGCTGCACCGGTCTTCTCTCTCTGTGTGTGTGTGCTGGAGCCCAGCGCTGTTTGAACTGGTAAGGAAGTGGCTGTGTATCATTATTATTGTTTGTTATTTGGAGGCTGCGTTCACTGCTGCTGTGTGTCTGCCCGTCTGTGTGTGCAGAAATGTTTGGCTGTTACAGACTCTCTGCCTCTTTGAAGCCAGTCATTTCCTTTAAGACAGGACTGATGAAGACACGGCCAGCAGGAGCACATGTGCTGCAGCCCAGATAAGGGTCATTTTGAGGAATGCTTGACTGATAGAGACCTTAAACTGAAAAAGAGCCACCGTGATACTGTGATACATGTCGGAAGGCTGCTATGGAAATAGGAGGCAAAATGTAGTTGTGTGATAGTGATTTTACAGTGTTATAAAGTATGGGGAAATTATTAAGAAATATATAAAATTATAGGCATATTATAGATGATAATAGAAGGAAAAAATCATATAAAGCTATTAAACATTAAAGCTACCTATTATAGGAATACTGTAGGATTGTCATAGTGATCCTCCCTGAGGGGAAGGCTGGAGTAGTTATCAGAGGAGATAGTTATGTAAAAGCACATAGTTTGCAGTAGAGAGAGAGAGAGAGGGAGAGAGAGAGAGAGAATACAGTGAGCCTGTGCATGTATGAGTGTGCATGTGTGTCTAAACAGGCTCACTTCCATGTTGTTTATACTTTCAGGAATAGGAAAAAAATGCTGTTGTCTTATCTGCTGTTGTTGGAATTTTGACTGTGTTGGACTGACTGTGTGTTGTCAGTGCAACACACACACACACACGCACACACACACACACACATATAAAAAAAACATCATTCTAAATATTGCTGTTGTGTGTAGTACTTTACCGTATGGTGTTTTTCAGCTTCTGTGAATGTCCATATTTGGTGATGCAGGCTTTGAGTTCTCTATGCTTTTCCTTCACTGTTCCTGTAATAATCTATTACAAACACACTGTTGGATCATCAACTGTGAGTTTTCTCTACTTGACAGCATTTCCCCTCTCTCTCTCCTTTGCTATTGACTTTGCGTGGTGTATTGCTTTTTCTCTTCAGTTGTTTAAAGATACAGTATTTCCCCCCTGTGTCAGGTCACATACAGAAACAGAGGGAGGGAGGGAGGGAGGGAGGAAGAGCGTTGTTTTGCAGACAGGATTACATTGTCTCCCCCATGTCAGATTTCAGACATTATGTTAAACATTTCTTCTCCAGCCTGCAGCTCTCACTCTGTGGTTACGCTGGAGAATGCGACGCCCTGCAAAACAGCACAACAACAATAAATGATCTAACTTACCTAAATTGACTGCTAGATAATAAATAGTCCTTGAGGGCACCACCTGTTCTCCAACTCATGAACAGTAGCAGAAATAGGTTTGAAGGGAAACAATAAGTCAGTTAGAGAAAAGTAAAGAAGTGTTTTCTGCATGTTCAATTGACTGAGTGAGTACTGACACTTTTTTTTTTTTTTTTTTTTAACATGTGCCTTCAAGGGAAAGCCACAAACCCGACGGCTTAAATCTACCTGAAGATTTCAATGTGTTTTTCTTAGACGCTTATGTCATCCCAGTGTCTGAACAGCGTCACGTCTGAGCTCACTTGTTGAGCACTGTAGAGAGAGGCGAAAGAGGAACGCGAGCTGTGTTTAAATGTGGCATATTGTGACTATCAGTCCACTATTACCAATGTGATTCATGTCGAGCTAAATTCGTGTCGTTGCAAAAGAGCCTGTACAGGAAAATGAGATTTTTTTTTTCCTGTCGCAGATGCCTCATATTCACAAAGCGACCCCTCGAGAGCTCGCACATGACTCGAGTGAAGCTTTTTGTATTTGATTGCCTTCCACCATTGTGCCTCTTTTCATACACTGAATAAACGCTTCATACATTGGGCTTTTGTCAATAGCACTGTTTGTCTTTTGTAAGCAGCTTTGTGTGCTTACTTTTCCATCCCGGCGCTTATCGTGATCAAACTTTCAACTCTGCCATGACTCTTTATCTCTTCCAAAGACTTGACTGTTTTTGCGAGGTTCCACACCCCCCCTCCCTCATCCCCC
>JBBMOC010000212.1:146578-167406 GCA_037975185.1 Centropyge bicolor | reverse complement strand
TCATCCCCCCCCCTTTTTTTGTCATGTATCTGTGGGAGTAAAATTAGCAATTTCATTTTTTGTCTTCTCCCTTCAGAATGTGGAAGTGTTTTATTGGCGTGGTGAAAAACAATGAGGACAAGGCAGGGCTTTGTGGTGGCAGAAATGCATTTTTAACCCATGTGAATGAATGGCGCCTCACATTCCACAGCAGCAGGCCCTTTACTGAATGGCAGCACTAACTCGGCTGTTTTCATTACTCATTACTGCCTTGTGCCTTTTCACCATGCACATAGTCATTTACCTTCACCAGCTGAGGAGGGGCTCCACACCATAAAGACTCTGTCATAGGAGATCAACTTCCTCCTGGTTCTACTGGTTATTTAACGGTTAATATTAAAGCTGCCATAATCAGAATATGAATATTAACAATGGATCAAATGAGTATGCGTAAAGTGAAAAGTGTTACTCGAAGTGATGAAACCACAGCGAATTATCACCCAACTTTGCACTTCCCCTCAGCTCTGCCGAGAGTTATAGGGACTTTCAGCTCATTGTTTTGGTTTTCCAACCCGCAACTTTATTGTTTTGATTCACTCACGATGCTCTCGTAGAGTCAATTTCAAGCATCAAGAAAATCAGAAAGACAACGTTAACAAGACGTTAACTTGAGCACATGACATCTGTGACAGCCAACATGGTGGAGCATGAGGCAGCTTAAAGAACCATACATTTCCCTCAGGAGGTTCAGACCTCACCAGAGCTAAAAGGGCAGTAAATATTGCACTTACATCCATCAGGTGGCAAGAACCTCGGTCTTAAATGAATGCTAATGCTGCTGCTAGACATGTAAATGAGCCACTGTTTGCCTATCAGTTTAAAAGGTGACATGTTAATGTTGTGTTTACACATTGATTCTGCTGCCCCTAAGTGGCCAAAAAAAATCACTTAATGCAGGTTTAGCATTAATTAATATACTGGATTTAATGTCAGACATTTTTACAACCAGGTTTTATTTTTATTCTCATTATCAGGTGCATCATGTCTGTACTGTTGTGTCAAATGGCTTCAGTGTCTAAGATAAGATAATTCTTTATTGATCCCCCATAGGGGATAGTCTAGATGTCCCAGTGGAGACATTTGGAGCGATGAAAAGTTGACTGTTAATGTAATACTGAGCACTGCTAGCACCGAGGGGTGGTGGTGGGTGGTGTCCACCTTGGAGGGAGAGTTATAGTGGGGTTGTACATTTGCATGCTTATGTCATAGATTGAATCCATTCAGTCCTTTATAGAGGATAATTGCTACCCTGCTTTGACTCCGTCTCTTCATCTCTGTCCAAACTACTCATGTTAATGCCGGGTGGCTTTGAACTAGAATGAATATGGAAAAAAGTGAAGACATCAAGTCACAAGACAGACATGAAGTCTCATGCATCCTGCTCTGTCTCTCAGCTCTTCCTGCTTGTGCTTTAGATTGTCTCTCCATGAAGCAAAGATGTATCTTTCTTCACTGGCTTAAACTACTTTCTGTGGCAGACTGAGGTTGGATTAGGGAGAGCAAACATGAAGTACAAATCTATTTTAGCAGCTGTTCCTTTTTTTTGGAGGAGGGGGTTGCATGAGACCAAAAATGAAGATGAGGGGGGAAAAAAAGCAAAAGAAGTGCTTGTGTCTTTGCTGGTGGTCCAGGCACATCATTTTATACAAGGTTCAGTGTCTGCTGTGGTGACGGCATTGATTCCCCGCTGCATGGTGGGGGTTTCCACTCTGAAAGGGCAATCTCTCTGTGTTAGCCTAGAAACACCAAGCTCCTGGATTAAATTATAAATGAGCCCTCCATGGGAAACACACCACTTACTCAGAAGGAATCTACATTTCCTGCCTCTGTCACACTACACATGTCCAGTATATGGATATGTAGAGAAACATTCTCGGCTGCCCATTTCCTCGAAACCTTGATAACAGGTGGGTAGTTTATCCCTTTATTTGGGCCACACCTGCATCCTCCCCACCCATAAGGATCAATAGAGCCTCTGCCCAGCCGAGCAGCGCTGTCCAGGTGGTAAAGTGTGAAGCCTGATAGCGGTTTGAATTAGACCCAAAGAAAATGATGTAGTAATCTGAGGATTAAGATAGGAGAGGGGTTAGAGTTGGTGGGGTGGGGTGGGGGGGGTGGAGGGTGGGCAGTGGAGGTGCTGGCGGGAGGGATTTAGGCACAGGGCCATTTTAGCCTTCACCCACGGTGGTGATATCTTGTGCTGAGATTGTTATCATTAAACTTTATCATCATGACAAAGATTCAGGTTTTCACCAGAAATTCATCGTTGCTGCAGTGGAAAACCCCAACATGCCTTCATGGCACATATACTTTTACCAAATTTTATAATGATGGTTGTGTGAAAGGTAGAAAATAGACGCAATGCTTATATAGAGAAATCCTCTAAATACCAAAGATTTGAAATATGAAGATAATATGAATCATTTATTAGCATAAAGGAGATATTCATAAATGGACAAAAACTTCACACATTTTGTTTACTGTAATTATTTAATGACTTCATACTGATGTTTCAGTGCACTTTGCCTTTGTCAGGGTTACTAATATAAAGATGGCCGTGTTCTTTAAACAGCTCCTGTCATTAACCAAAGTAACAACAGCTGAATGTGGGTGTGGAAACAACCCACACTAATTAGCTGGAGCTGTAGTCCATGTTTTTTTCATTTTCCACTTTATATTACAAAAGGCCGCAGTGTAAGTTTTATTACCACTGTGGTTTAACATTGACAGCTTAATGCAGTCAATACACATTTACATTTAGATTTTGGAGCTAAAATCAGTCAAATAAATAATGCTTACATTGAATGTTAAGGTTATAACAGGCTACACCTGCTTGTCAATGACGAGAATTGAAATGATCGAGTTTATAGAAAACACTTCATGTCAGTGCTGAGCTCACTCCCAGGCATTTGCATAATACTTCAATATTTCAGTGACAAGAGAAGTTGCTGAAATGTGCAGTTATTAGAGAGTTCAAGTCGGGACAAAGTATTTTGACTCATTGTTAGCTGCAGCTAGAGCGAGTAGTTTAACATTCAACTGTAACTGTAGTAAATGTAGTAAAAATACTTCAAAGGTTACAGATAATAAAACATTTTATTTGTAATCCCAAAATGTTGGTGTGAAGCTACTAAAAGCAGTGCAAGTGTGTAATGTCTAAAGTTTTTCTTGGCTGACTTCACCTCACACATGCAGGTGTGTGTGTGTGTGTGTGTGTGTGCACCATTTGCTGTTTGAACTCTTTTCCATTGGGCAAATTACCCCACTGACAATTTTGCCTTGTTTGACTACTGCTACCACTAATAATAATTTTATCAGCTGTGCAAAGGCTGAGACCATCACTTAAATCAGAGGTGGACCCCAGTGAGTGGCTTGTAATCTGATCATCAGGGTTGGATATCGACCTGATTTATCAGTGCAGCTCTGTATGAAGCGAGGAGGCTCACAGCAGCCTGGGCACAGTGATGCCAGCAGCTTTAGAGATCCTCGTCATCGGTGCATGGATTTCACTGAATTGGATGTTTTGTTGGGGGTTTTTTGCAGAAAGAATGGAAGCCCCTTTACTACATTACAAGCTGTGTTATCCATCACCATCACTCATGTTGATTTTCCATCTTACACATTATTGATGATCCGATGAAATAACACTCAGGAGCGCACGGCGTCGAGCTGAATGTGCTGCATTCATTAGCAGTGCTTATCAGGTTTAGCTGACATAGTGATCATAGTTAATAGATTTCTGCCTGCGTCCATGAACGGACGCTTGGCATTGTTGCCGTGATTGCTGCGGGATTAAAGAAGAGAAATAAGCTTAGCTGGGAGAAACAGCCCAGAGAACCACGTGGCTGTGATCGGGGATTGAGAGAGAGGGAAGGGGAGAGCTGCCGGGGGAAGGAGCAGCACTCTTTGTCCAGCCCAGATGTCACTGTAGTAGACTACCATTATTGATCCACTGCTTTACACACAAGCACACACACACTCACATACACACGCACACACACATACCTTAATCACATGGCATTAATATGGGGGAAAAGTATAGTGTCAGTTCTGTTGTTCAAACACCTTTGTGCATTGATTCACCACAGAAAATGGATGCCTGAATATAAGTCTTTTAACCAAGGCGTCCTGGTTGATGGGAAATGTGCTATATTTTAATGTCTAATAAATCAATGAACATGTAATATAGTAATATGGGTCAGTTTAATCTGTACTGCATCATATCTTGTACTTTCCTAATAATTTATAAAAAGAAAAAGAAACAGCTTTTCATGCTTCTACCTTCCTCCTACCGTGTCTATCTGGTTAGCTTATGTGGCCTCCCTAATGGCCTTCTTCATATCTGATGGGCCACACAGACTGTGTGCGTGTTTTGCAGGGGTGACGGCTGGGCTCGGCAGGGAGGGGACATGGCACCCAAACTTAATCCAAACTCACAGCAGCCCAGAGGGCATTAAGGGTGGGTGGGGGTTGGGTGAACTGTTTCCTAAGCAGAGAGGCTCCTTTTTAACATTCACCATTCTGTTCCAGTTATTACACACTAAATGGGAATAAGAAAATCAGGGTCTTTTTTTTTTTTTTTTTTTTAAAGAAAGTGTCCTCTGATGCACAGGAAGTCATGCTTTGTTTGCAGCTGCTTTAGAATAAACAGAAGTAGTTCGCAGAGAGTGTCACCCACAGGAGCTGAAACTTGATAAACAGAATGATCCAAGATTTGTTTACTGAGCGATTTCTGGCAAGCATTGAGCGAAAATACGACAGCAGCTAAGGACTTCATCTGGAAACTAAATAAAGAAAAAAGGGGTCGTTTTTGATAAAGATATTTTCAAATATTTGCAATTTGCAAATGTTTAACTGCTACCTACTCCACCCTTTTACACACACACACACACACACACACACACACACACACACACACACACACACACAGAGTGTAATCTCCCTTAAGGAACCACTATTGTTCTCCCATTTGAATATGAAAGCAACTTTGAATACAACAAACTTATCTGCCTGTTCTCCGCTTTCCTACTTTCCTACTATTCCACCTCAGCTGCCCCACATTCACTAAATTGTTAGCAGCATCTATTAGTCTGTAAAAGTTGTTCCTCTTGTTTGGTCCGGGGAACGACAGAGAGTGGATGTAGTTAGTGCGGATTGAAGGCCAGTGATGTTGCATGTCTGACCAACTCAGGGAAACAAGCTGGAAATGTCTCCAGGCTACTGCAGCTAATCATTCAGCGCACAGAGGAACTGATCGTTAGCCGCTGATGTCAGCCTAACCTTGCCGCGATGCGTTTTTAGTGAGTGTGTGTGGTTGGGAGGAGGGGATACAGACGGATGAAAGTTTGGACTCTATCCTGTCGGCGTTTGCTTTTCTGATCTTTACAGAGGAGAACGATGGGATTCCTCCTCTCAATTATGGGATTAGGACTTACAAACAGGACAATTATGATGACATATTCATACTCCCAAGTAGAAGTGATTACATTGCTTTTTAAATGAGCAGGGCTTCTGTACAATGCTGTTATTGACGTGGCTGCATGTCAATATTGTTTTGTCCTCTTGCTGTGGGAAAAGAAAAGAAATCCTGCTCTGGAGCAGACCCACTCATATGGAAATATGGAGGGCAGTTTGACTTCTGCCAGAAACTGTTGCCATGTAAAAGCTCCATTTTCAGCCACATGGAAGACGTAGAAGATCTAAATTTGGGCAATACTTGTGATAATGATACAATGACGGTCTTACTTCCTTCTTTTTTTACACTTATTGTGCAATATTGTTGTGAAGGGATTGAGCAGGCGTAAAGAAACAGGGAAGAGGGAGTAGTAGAGGAGGTCAGGTCAAGCAGGCTTTAGGGTCACTGAGGACAGAGGTGGGGAGGCGGGAGGGTCGCCCAGGGGCTAATGAGCTCACCGCAAATCCACATGTGGATCAGAGGTACAGTTCAAGTCCAAGCATGCGTGCAAGATGAATGTGAGCTGGATGCAGGCATCGTCTTTTCTGAGGGCTCCCATTCAGCAAAGGAGGAGGGAGGAAGATGAGTCCTCTTCTTTGTTTGTCATGTGCACACATGAGATAAGATAAACCTTTATTTGTGTCACTATAGATGACCAAGAAAGTCCAGTACAGCACAAATACTGGCCTCTGAAGTGTTGTCATGGCTGTGAGGGATGTACAGTACATGACATTATGCTCTCTCAAGCACGACCCTTGTAGCAGCTCGTGCCCTGTTCATATTGGAAAATCAGATTGTACAGATTATGGTTCACTTTAGTTGCTTTCTGTTTGACAAGATGGATGTATTACACAATATTAAAGGGAAGGTGTGCTGTTACACATCAAAGTGCTGGAGCATATGTAAAAAAAAAAAATAAAGCCTGCTGTGGCCCCAGAAAGAGGTACACAAAGTCTGGTAAATTGCCACAAGTGATATAACTTGATGGCTAGGGCTTAAGAGTGCAAGTTTGAAAATAATAATAAAAAAAAAATCTGGGGGTGTTAAGCTACAAAGAAGTGAGCTTACTACTCCTCTGTAGATCAGTCCTCATCTTTGCTTGAGGCTACTGGCTGCAGGCTACATTAGCTGCTGGCTGCAGGATAACACACCTGAACCTCCGACTGGACTGTCAGCAGCCAAGTTCTCTGAATTAAATTGATCTGTCTTTTTTCAATCTATCTGTTTGTCTGATGCTGTGGAGCATTGACTTAAGTATATTACTAGGATATTTTTATATACTACTGTGAAGTACTGAAAACATGTGATATGATAATAAATATTGTCACTCCTGGTCTTCCATAGTATTTTCATACTTCATACCACGGTGATCATGAAAATAGGCATTAAATTGAATTTGATGTGGTGTTTAAAAGGCTTTAAATAGTCTCTAACTTGTAGAACCCATGTAGAACATATGGAATAAAAAAGACGATATCAGTTTTGTTACCGAAGTGCATTGTTAAATTGTAGTAAATCACCTCTCTTTGTGCATGCTGACTCTGTGTATTCATGTTCTTTTAACTCCTGTGTTTCGCATCAAGAGTGGAGCCCGATGAACTGCATTTAAAAGTGTTTATGGCAGTCTAAACCTGCACTGATGACTTATTATATCCAGTGTATTTACCCCGCCAAGAGCAGAAACCCCAGATTTTTTACCTCGTCTGGATTTGTGCTCCCATATTGTGTTTCCTGGGCTGCTGTTTGCTACTTCAGTTCCCAGCTGCCTCTCTGTCTGTCTGTTGCTCGGGGCCTTGCAGTCAACTACACAGGGAAAAAGAGACCAAAGACAGGGAGCTTTTTAGTACCCCCCCTCCCCACCATCCCACCACCACAACACACACAACCCCACCACCACCAGCAGCACCACCACCACCTTTTTCCATTGGCTCTTGATGTTGTGTAAAGAATCCCCCAGCACACACACACACACACACACACACACACACACACACACACACACACACTCCCTTCAGCTATCCCCATGGCCTCAGTGCCCTGTTCCCACATTGTATCCAGATGTGAGGAGGATAGTCGAGGGGAGGAAGGTAGGGGCCTCTGGTGGTGCCCTCCTCCACCCCCCAGCCTCAATCGCTCCATCCCAGTTAAACACATCCCAAGACTGGAAGGTTTTCCACTATTATCAGCTCAGAATGAGAAACAATTGAGTGAGACCTGCGCGGTAGACATCCCACTTATTGCCACTCTTTAGGCTTTCATTTCAATATTCCATGAGGTTTTGAGTTGTACATGGAGGCACAAACATCTATATACAGCATCATGACCTATTGTATCATCCCAGGGAGCTCTTCTATGTTTTTTTTTTTTTCCATTAAACTAAAACCACAGAGATGAAAATCTGTTGCTCCTGAGGCCGACTGGCTGATGATCATCTAATCCCTGGCTGTAAAACTCTATTTAAAGAGCATAGCTGCTAATCCCATCAGATTATACCTGACCAACTCCACAAAATCACCCAATTAATAGTCTTTAAGAACGGCCACAAAAGCCTGTCTCCCCTAAAAAACAAACCCCCAGTAATTCACGCAGAAAAATCTGACCCACTTATGGAGTCATAATCTAATACTACAGGAGGGGCACAGGCTGACCACGGTCAGGAAAATGGGAAAAAAAATAACATGCATTTTTCTGCCAGTAAATGTATATCTTAATCTGAGATGTACTTTACAGCCAAACTGCAGATGCACCATCTTCTAATGTGGTTATTAGTAGCTGACTGCTGTACATATGCTGATATGACTCCTTGTAAATGCATATTGATTTTCACAACTAGGTTTGAGCCACGAGTCCCACAAACAGTTGGTATGCTGAGGTTTAAATATCTGGGCAGCTGGCTCCACAGGAATCATTGTCCCAGATAGATCTGATACATACTCGCTTGTATTAGGATTTCTGAAGGCTGCTACTGCCAGCTCTTTAAAAACTGAAGCAGCAGTAAAGTTTGTTGCCAAATTTCTGTATTTTTAAAACCACCATTTTTCATCTTAAATCCTTTTGAGGAATTCCAAATAGTTAGTGTGGAAAAGCCCCTGAAACACACAACACAACTATATTTAAATCTTCAACTAACAGTGTGACTTCAGAATATCACAATATTATCAACAAGTGCGGTTTTGATGAATCCCACAATAAATATGTGATCAATTAAGCTGCGTGACATCAACATTGTGAGCCCTGTCTGATCTGCCATAACGGGCCATTATCATCATGCTGTAACGATCAATCTCGTGCATGACATCAAGTTCATCTCATAATTGCTACTGTTGATACGAGCATTTACAGTGGAACTCCTCCTGAGCCTCTCACAACATTGTCTGTGCATCTCAAAGCACATTTGTTGTCATCACAATATTGATCGCCATCTCTCCGCTCTGCCTTTGTGAGCTAAAGCTTTGTGTTTTCCTCACTTCATACCCACAACACCATTTGATTTGCTTATCTTAGATTCATACAAATGCATGCAAGTGAGCCAGAGGACTCTCTCTTTGTGTGTGTGTGTGTGTGTGTGTCTGGGAGTGAGTTGTCTCCATTTTTAGTCACCCGTCCCGCAGTCTCTGAGTCTGGCCTCGGCACGCTGTGTTGTGTAAAGCTGTCCACTGGTGCGATGTGGAGAGAGTGACAGTGTGCGTAATCCTCTCTCGCTTATTTCTTGTGTAACAGGCCTGTCGCTTTTTAGCAGCGGCTGATTGGCTGGCCGGCTGGCTTAATGGCTGTTTTTGCTGCCTGGCTGGTGCAGGTAACTCCCGTCGGAGGCGTCTGATCTCTGCAGGGAGAGCGGCGCAAACATGACTGCTTGATGCAACGTTTGCATTCTGCTGTTTAACCCTCGGTTGTTCAGGCATTAAGTGGAGCGCAGAGTGGAGCTGATATTCTGGGATGCACACTTTTGAAAATGATCTTACCACAATTATCTAAATGTTACAACTGATTTGACTTCTCTCTCTCTCTCTCATCTGTCATCAAACAGCTTGAATTAGGGCTCATACAACTGCTACTACTATTTTTTTTATGTAAGCCTATCCCAGATTTATTGGCCTCATTTATTATTATAAACATATCACACAACACTAATTCCTGTGTTAAACAGGTTTGGATGTTGTTGTGCCATATACAGCCAGTGGTTGGCTCTGAGGAGTGAGGTGAGCCAGCATTTTACTCTTCACTGTGTCCTTAATATCAGGGTCAGTCCCAGAATGACTATGAGCTATTGATTATTGGTGACTAATAGTGACTAACACAGAACAACCACAGGGGTTTGGTACAGTATTTGACATGTCATAATAAGGACTACATATAAACTGAAATGAAACTATCTAAAGCTACAAGTAATGGAATCAGTTGCTCTGTATTAGTCCTATTGTTGGGAATGCTAAGTTATCAGTGTTTCCCATATTACAGACCTGTCTATTCTATCCATCTATTAAATGACCGATCAAGGTAGACTCATGTTTTCACCTGTGCTCCATCATCAATTGTTTTGTCTGATTCCAAGGTCAGTCCTAGACCTAGTGATGGACAGGTGACCAAAGGGGTCGAGGTCATCACACCTCAAACCCCAGGACTTTTGTTTAAAAAGTTCAGCAGCCAAATACACAATTTTAAAGCATTTATAGATGATTGGCTCGAGTGTCACATTAAATTCTGTTTCAAATTATTATACACACATTTTTTGTTTGTTTTTTCCAGTCAAGGATGTTTTTTAAATCCTCAATTATGTGTAACAAAACTGCTGATGATGATAACACCTTTTTTAATCTTTCAAAAAGAACCAAGACACATTGTCCCAAATTATTATGTGCAATGCAG
The DNA here is from genome assembly GCA_037975185.1 of Centropyge bicolor. Taxonomy (NCBI): domain Eukaryota; kingdom Metazoa; phylum Chordata; class Actinopteri; family Pomacanthidae; genus Centropyge; species Centropyge bicolor. Next base: position 157,046 of record JBBMOC010000212.1, on the reverse strand, counting down.
TTTGAAAGCATTCAAGAGGCCATAATGATAAACTCACTTGGTAACTTGATTCAGCATGGGATGGCGTGTTGTCCTGCACGGAAACAGTTTCCTCTTCCTCTTATGGCAGGAAATGGTTGATAAGGTCACTTTGACACCCACAGGGACCCTAAAGGGACCTCCCGTCTCACCCAATATTCCAGCCCAAAGCATCACTCCAATACCTCCGTGCTGACTTTGCAGTCTTGCTGGAACAAGGCGGCCATTCACCAACCATCCAGAACTCCATCCATCTGGATCATCCCAGGTAGCACGGCAGTCACCGGTGAAGAAAAATGGCTGAAAATTTGTCTTCATGTATTTCTAAGCCCACTGCAAACATTTCAAAAATTTCTGTGTGATCTGTTTGGGCAACATAGGAGCAACTTGGCAGCCCTGTATACTGTTGACCAAATGTAAAATTATGCTATTCAGTAATTAGCTGCAATTACAGTAAGGTTTTGCATTATACTGACCTAAAAACCTGTTATTGGAAATCATGAGAAAGTTTCAGTTTTCAGTTCAGTTCAGTTGACTGTAACTCACTGTCAGACTGCCTGTGGGAGGAGGGGGCTGCTGACTTAGAATACACGGGGATAAATTACAATACAGTACATTTGTGTGTATTTTCATTTCCCCATGATGGTCTGAATAACTCACAGTAACTGCTCGGTCTTGTCTGTCCGTGCGCTGTCAGTGTGGCGTGAGTGCATGTGAAAAGTGTCAGTGGTGTGAGATGCAGCCCAGATGCTAAAATGAAGCTATAATTAGGGACAGCGTTGCCTTGAGCTACATGCTAACATAAGCATCGCTCACATTGACAGTGATAACATGCTGATGTTTAGCAGACGTCCTTGCCACTTTATTAGCTCAGTGTCTTAGCATGCTAACATTTGCTAATCAGCACCAAAGCAATGAGCAAATTCATCAATGAAGGAGACGTCAGGGTCTGCACCAGAGTTCAGATTGTGACGTTTTATTAGATGTAGATTTCTTTCTCTGCACACAAACAATCCCATAATCAAAATCTGAAAACAAACACAGCGTAAACATACAGCATCAATGCACTTTCGTTATCTGTAAATGCAGGGCCACAAGCAGCAAGTCGAGCATTATGTGGTACCTGTTGCATCTTCAAAATAAAAGCTTTTGATGAAAAACAGTTCATTCTTTCTACTCTATGATTATATTACACCAAACTGTAGCTAATGAACAATTTATTTTATCTTACTCTGTAACTGCCATAACACTAATGAAAGTCTGAAAACCTACTGTAATACCCAGTGTTTTCAGGAAGTAAAAGTAAAAAAAGTGGCCTGCCATCTTTCACTTGGCAGTAATTTGTTACCATTAATATCCCACTGACATTATGCAGCCCATTACCAGGCAAGTTGTCAGCCTGACATCGGTGCCACTGTAGGTGCTGCACGCTTCCAGATGTCGACCTGGTAAATGCACTACTGTCTAAACACAGCAACTGGTGCAGATCGGGGTTTGTGCCGGTGAGTTTATTGCAAACAGGCGGGCGGAGGAATGCTGCTTGTTTACCGACAGGATGCTGCGATCTGGTTTTCTTAAGCCCACCTGCAGCAGAAGGGAAATTGAAGCAGGGGAGTGGCTGGTTCAGCTGCATAAATGAGTGTTTCCCCCTTAAATCCTTCAGCACATGATTTTCAGTAATATGTCTTGGATGTAATTCATGTAGCCAGTCAAGTAATATTTTCCTATTTTGAACTCTTAAGTATCTATGTAGGTGTTAGGTCTTTGTCATATTTGGCAAGGGAACATCTCACTCCGCAGCTGATGTCATTTCTAGTAGCTGCTTTCATGAAATTAGCTTTTCCAGTCAAACCTCTGGAGACAGCTGTTTTATAGATACTGGTAGAATTAGTTAGGGAGATTTTTTTTTTTTTTTTTAACTTGTACTCGACAACAGATATCGGAACTGCAAACTCTTTCGAGGGAGATTTTCTTTGACTCTTACTGTCTTTAAAGCGAAACATCTGTCAAAAACAGAGGAAAAAGTAACTCAGGTTTTCTTGAGAACTCACTGTTTCCCACACACAGCCACCCACAAACATGATGAACACACACACACGTGCTGTGCATACTGTTGCACACACTTACATTTGCAGTGAACAGTGTAGGTTGATTGGGGGGGGGGGGGGGGGGGGCTAGCAGATTGTCTCTGTAGGACTATTGGATGAATGTTGAGAGAGTGGATCCCGGCCAATTTCCTGTGCTGTGGTTACACTGCAAAGAATATCTGTCATAACAAGCCATGTAGTCTGGTATTGAGTGTTCCAGTCATTTCTCTTTAAAGGACGTTCGACGGAGAAAACACCGGACAGAGGTAATAAACAGAAAAGACACATTTGCTTTTCATGCCCATCTTCTCATCAGACAGCTGTGATCAATAGTCCAAATTCCTAAAAAGTGCTCCTGTTTGATGGACATTTTCTGCAGCGTGCAGCCCACGGCCTGCATCTCTCTCTCTCTCTTTCTTCTCGCTGTCTGCCTCGATCGCTCACATCTCTCTCTCTCAGTCAGCTCTTATTATCCCAATCTATCTCCTGCCGTGACTTTACATCACTATTTACCACTTATCTTCCCTCTGCTGCCCTCCCTCTCATTATTTGCTCTGCCTTTTCTTCTCCCCTCGACATGCATCTCTCTCCCTGTCTTCACATGCCGCCTTGTTTTCCTCTGTATTAGTTTAAAGTTTTTTTTCTTTCCACTGGGTGGGTTAACAAGCCAACATGATTTCATCAATGCGAATCAGTCAGCCTGATAAGACGTGACCCAGATGGGATCTCCGGCTCTTTTTATACAGCCATCCATCAAGACCATGTAGGCACATAAGCTCTCACTCACAGTAATGCCTGTCAGCCGGCGTATGAAAGAAATGTGTCATGCAGCTTCAGTGCTCTCGCTAGAAAAACTCTGTGTCCTGTATAAAAGACTAACAATGTTATTCTCATCGAGCAGCCCCAGTTCCTGTGTGGTGCTTCTTCTTTTTTTGTTATTATTTTTGGCTATGAAGCCGTGGACAGATGTTTCAGCACACACACACACACACACACACACTCACACACACACACACACACACACACACACACACACACACACACACAGAGAATATTCTTTTAGGGACTTTTAATGGTCAATAATGGGTTTACAGTGACCTTCTTGAACTTGGTGATTTTTTTTTTTTCATTTATCTCCAGTTATATCGTTTTTCTCTAATAATCCCCACAGGGACTCAAAGAATGTCTGTTGGACATGTCGTGAATTTAAGTGCACCGTATTATGGATGGTAAAATGTTTTGTTTCTCTTTTAATGGCATAGTTTGACATTTTGTGAAATTCACTTAGCTTTTTTTCTGAGCTTTAGATGAATACCATTCTCATACCTGTATGGTAAACATAAAGCTATCACCAGCAGCTGTATTGGCTTCATTTAAAGCTCACTCATTAGCATGTTATGTCTCATTTGTTTCCTCTGTAAAAGACAACACTGTTTTACGCAGGACTGTTTCTTGGCTGGATGCAGAAACTGGTTTTTTTACAGATTAAGCAAGCATATAAGACAGAATGTTTTAGTGGACATTAGAGGGGCTTCTGGGCTGATGTAGCTGATACCTCCTATTTCCAGTCTTTTACGAAGCTAAGCTAACCGGCTCCTGGCAGCAGCTTTATATTTATATAAAGAACATGTTCCTTGTTACTCCAAAGCCAATTTATGGCTTTTGCATTTGCACATTTGCACTAACCCTTTTGCCTCATGTCATTCACCTAAATTTGACCATTGGACCAGTTTTGTTTATTTGCCCAGCTGTGCATCAGCTGTAAGTCAGCTGGCAATAGATTGACAGTGTGTGTGGGAGTTTGCCTGGTTCTGTGTGTTCGGCTGCACCTGAATGAACTCAGAACCACAGACTGGATGAAACTGCATTTTACTGTAGCTTTTTCTGTAAAGTTGGACTTTTTGACACAGGGCTCAAATGTAATTGACACAAGTGGCCCTTTGAGGAACTGCAGCTTTGGGCGCTTCTGTGTTGGCTTCATTTATCAGCCCCAGAAGTTGCTGCTTACTCAGAACTCACCAGAAACTCCAGTTGTTTTTGGTATTTCCCTGCTGTCTCTCTCCTGTTTCCTCTCATCTCTATATGTTAATAGCAGATTGGTAAAGCCCTGGGATGTGCAGACATTTTTTTGCTCAGTTTGAAACACTTTCAATTTGTGCCGCCCTGGAAACAAATCATGCTTTTATGCAATTGTACCACCTCTAAAATTCATTTTAAGCTCCTTCTGAATATGCAGTTATTCATATTGTCTTTATGGTGCTCAGTTGTGAGGTTAGGGTGTTGAAGATGAGGTTGATGAAACAAAACGCCAACAAAAATAGGCCTGAAGTTCTTGTTTTACATGTGTGTCGAGTTTTGGGCAGATTCAGGGGCGGCAGCGGGGGCAGGACAGCAGGGTCCACCCCCGAGCTATAATCATTATTGGATTTTATTGTTGTTGGAAAAAAAGGACGTGAGCCCCCCAGAACCATCGGAGGGGATTGGTCCGCTGATACACTCACCCTCAGACCTCTAGGAGGGGGCCGGTCTGATGTGGTTGGTGGAGGTTTTATTTACCTTTTCCATCCATCCAGCCAAATCTTCTCTGTCCTTATCATTTTAACTCATTTCATCATCTCCACCTTTCGGTTAGGAAGTCAAGCTTCCCTGCACCAACAAAAATACTCTTCAAAATACTGTGATAAATGTCACCATACTGCCCAGCACTATTGTTATTAATATATTAGTAGACTTATTGTTGAGACTTAGTGTCGATTTAGGTCACCTGACACGTCGTCATGTTCTATGGTTGTCACAATAATTTCCCATAATGACAAGCCTATAGGGATTTATAGTGTGTATGTGGCACCCAAAGGCAATTTATAGTGAATCTGTATGACACTGCTTTTGATTTCCAATGCATCACACACACACACACACACACACACACACACACACACACACACACACACACACACACACACAGGGTTGAATGCTCAGTACAGTGTGCTTTTTCCAGGGGATGGAATCTGATTTTACCCACAGGTTACTTTGTTAGGAGTTGTGCTTCTTTATAATGTGTGCGTTTTTTTTTTCTCCCTTTCTCTCTGTTGGCGTGTGTGTTTGTACTTTAGAGCAGTGTGTGAACCACCTCGCAACAACAACAACTGCCTGTTGGAGCCCACACACTCTCTCTGTAGTAGAGCCATCAGGAGATTTCTGTGGAAGCCCTCCCATCCTGCGTGCCAGTTTGTGTGTGTGCGTGTGCATGTGTGTGTGTGTGTGTGTGTGTGTGTGTGCAGGCGGTAAGGAAGAGTCAAAAGCAGATCTGTTGCCCTGTTACATTCTCATATCTCCTCTTGACAACTCTTACAGGATGTGTTCTTCACATTTTGCCTCAAGGTAAAGACGGGAAAACAAGGCGCACAGCGAGAACAAGCAAGCAAATGAGCAGTCAAAGACAATTCTAATGGACATAATGTTCATGCACACAAAGATAATACAGTTACAGTTTGATTAAGGAATGAGAGATGAGAGAACATGAGATAACTCAGTGCTGTGTTGAATTGCATGTAACCTGCATTTGAGGTGATGCTAGTGAAAGGATTCTGAAGCTGAACTCTCAGGGTCAGTTTCCTGTAAACCAGGCCCAAAGGTTGAAATCCTCTTCTCCCCTCCTGATAGCCAGCTGGCTCGCTGATGATAGCATCAGTCTCACTGTGTGAAATGACAACTGTCTGCCGTCGATTTTTATCAGCTCTCGCTTATTAATGTTCATTTTGTGAGTCAGCCAAATCACAAAACGACAAACTCTTGGCCGTTGTTTTATTCATGTGCTCTCCTCATGCTGCTGTCTAGACCGTTCATTCCAGACCAGAGATGCACATTTGTACAAAACAGCATGATGAGTTTGAAATGATGATGCAGCTCTGGATCCATTCCATCCTGTTGTTGAGCGACGTGTGTGTGTGTAAACTCACTAACCGCTGCAGCAGAATGAAACGGTTATATCAGAAAGTGTGACAGTGTGAAAGAGTGGCGGCCAGCTTTGAGGTCAGCGGTCTAATTACACTTCAGAGAGAGGGATTCAGGTTCAGTGGCAGAGGTTGTTCGGGGCGGCGGACAGACGGATGGAGGAGCAGAGGAAGAGGAGGAAGAGGAGGAAGAGGAGGGAGAGACAGCTGGGCATGGAGTGAGAAGGGACGGAGGAGTTTCAATTTAGATTTAAATCGAAGGCTATTACTGCGAGTGCCTCTTCTGCTGCTTGGCGCTATTACACCAACAGGTTGCAGCGGCGCTCGGTTCCTGCTCCGTCCTGCTCGGTTCCTGCTCCGGCCCATGCTGCCTCTCTGTGCCTTTAATGTCAGCACGAGGGAAGGTGTCAGAAAATAATGAAACATCTCATCTTCAATTAAGCGCAGTTGTAACTTTATAAATGAATGTGTGAATGTTCTTAAATAAACATCCTGTCCATTTTGATCATCCTCACATCTGCTCTCACAGTTCAGGATTAAGATTTGGATTTAGGTTTATAGTTACTTTAAGTCAGGGTTAAACTTGCTGGAGAAGAGTTTGTGCAGAGAGTGTATCTATTGTTTGTGAACTCTCAGTGAGTTTAGATCATGTAATGATGGTTTAGTCTGTGCTGCACAGTGACACAAGATCTCGGTGTGTGTGTGTGTGTGTGTGTGTGTGTGTGTGTGTGTGTGTGTGTGTGAGGAATGCTGCTGTGGTGCAGGGAGGAGGCGGAGGGGGGGCTCTATGGGCAGGAGCACCCAGGGGTTAACGAGCGGTGTGAGAAAAACAGTTTGAGAAGGAGGGGGTAGGGAAGCATGCAAACACACACACACACACACACACACACACACACACACACACACACAGGTCCCAGAGGAAGCTGGAGAAGATGGTTGGGCCCTAGAGAGCAAGCAGCTCTTGTTGGTGCTTCATGTTGATCAGTTTGCACTATTTAAAAAAAATGCATGCAATTCTCTTAAATACATAAATACGTATAAAAACTTATTTTAATATGCAATATTACTAAGTGCAACAGCCAAAGAGCAACTGACAGGTGCCGGCCAATCGAATCTAACAGGTAGCCGTTTCTGTCAAATTCATCATTTACTCCAAAGTGTTTAGTCTGTGTGTAATGTAGTCTGTAGTGTTCTCTATAGGACTGAGAGCACGACCCGTCCAGTAATCCCACTAGCATGGAGCGGTCACCAAAATGTGACATGACAGTATTGACCCAAACACCTGCCACTTCCTACACACACACACACACACACACACACACACACACACACACACACACACACACACACACACACACACACACACACACAGAACCAGTGGACTCTTTTCTATCCAAAAGCCCTTCTCACGCAAATAGAGTCGGCAGGCAGGATCCCCTCTCAGCCTATTTATCAGAAGGGGGGGTTTGAGAAGGGACAGACAGCGTGGACCCCCTCTATTGTTCTGGCTGGGTTTAAGAGATGGGGGGGCAGGGATGGAACTAGGGATAGGATGGGAATTGGAGACCCCAACAATGCCACAAAGCCCCCCACTGCTCTTCCTGCTTATGAGCATGACCTGCTCTGACAGACCAGGGACAGACCCCAACCAGAGCGAAACCAGACCAAAACTGGAGCACAACTCAGGCCACACTGCACCCAAATCTGCTGCAGATCGAACCTAAACTGCTCCTAGACAAGACCTAAATAGCAGTTAATTTTGAGTCAAACAAGACAGGAGTCATATCAATCAAACTCAAGGCAAACAACCAGACATCAGTCAAACTATGACACATTTCAAAACAGACATGATTAGATCCAGAGATGTGTTTACCATGTGTATACTTGGGTTTTTTTCAATCAAAAATGACTCAGATGAGCACCAAAGAGCCAAACCAGACTGAAATCAGCCCTACCTAAACCAAGACTGAAGTTAAAATAGAGTGAAAAAAAAAGAGCCAAACGTGAGTCAAACCTGATCAACTGTTAGCTGAGTCAAACTGGAGTCACTTTCTGACACCACCTTGAGTCAGACTGGACCTAAATCAGGCGCATCCAGCTCAAAACTGGACCAGAGTTGACTTAAACACTCCGCTGCACCGCATCCATGCACGTTCCATCTCTGTGCAATTGTCCCATCCAGCTCGAATACACACATAAATGCACATGTGGCCAGATGTGGTATGTGCAAGCATGTGAGTAATGTAACTAAATGCAGGAGTGAGAACATACAATTTAAGGGTTTACTATGCACGAGATGTATAGACTGGGAGACCCTGCCCTCTGTGTTGTTTTCTTCTTATTTTCTTGTGTTGTGTAGTTTCTGGATGTCAGCCTGTGGGCAGTGGGTTTGTAGCCCCCCCAGCCAATAACAGTGTGCAGGGGGTGAGGGTGTTTTTAAGTATTTTATTTGCATAAAAACATGTACAATATTTTCCTTTTGGAGTGTTTTCAATGCAGTTAAATTTTTATATGTGTTTTCCACTTATAAAGTTTTTACAGTTGATGTATATGATAAAGGGATGTAACTGACTCTATAGTACTTAATAGCAGTTGGTGCAGAGCCTTGACTGTCAACCACAAAGTTTATGACTATCTTTTTTTTTTTGTTTTTTTGTTTCACAGCTGACACGTTTGTCACCCTAAAAAACGTCCTAAAGCTCCAGCGTGTGTGTTTTGCAACCAGCCTGAAGGTGTGTGTGTGTGTGTGTGTGCTTCCAGCTGTGCTTTACCCCCCCCTCTCTGTTCATGGTGGAGCTTGCGGCAGACTTCTTTGTCTGCCGGTTTGGAGCAGGGTGTGAAGTGAAGAGCAGTTTGTTCATAATGGATTATTGATTGGTCTGAGAATACACTGGCTCTGCACTGTGTGTGTGCGTGTTTGTGTGTGTGTGTGTGTTTAAGACTCCATACCATCCCCTCTGTCCCACTCAGAGCACTGAATGTCTCCACTTTATGAGCAACTGTACAGAGGACAGCATGTTTTTGTGTAAACCGCTCTCTGTATGTTCTGCTCCGTGAAGCAGTGTGTGCGTTACTGTGTGTGTGTGTGTGTGTGTGTGTGTGAGCAGCTCTCTGTATGGGTCGTTAAGCTCTCAATGCTGCCTGTATGAACCAGTGTTAAAAGCCCACAGTGTGCACATATAGACTTTCAAAAGATGTGTGTGGACGACATTAAAAGCCCCCTCTGTTTGGCTTCTTGATTCCTCAGTTGCCCTGCATGTATGCGTGAGTGTGTGTGCGTTTAAACAAGAGGTCCACTCTTTATTTTTCGCCCCGCTGTGTATTTTTTTTTTCTTAACCTCAAATGCTCGTCTCTGCGCTGCTGTGTGGGAGGGAAGCCGATCCCATCACGGCTGAAGGATGTCCCACACGAGGACGACCTACAGTCATTATCAGTGATAAGGTGACAGTGTGAGTGAGTCAGTGTGTTATGAAAGCCAATCTCCACACCCTTGGGTGCAGGAGATTTGTGTCATGGCTGCCTCTGAGATGATTGCTGTGATGAAGGTGCTTCCTGGCTGGATGACAGTGTTTTCTGTCACAGAGCAGGGGGGGGGGGCTCAGCGCCCTCTGCTAAACCTTTGTATCACTGCAACTCCCTGTTAAAATGCAGTTAAGTAGTCGACTGGAGCAGTTCTGCTTTTTAACCAAATTTGAATACTTGTTTGAATATTATTGCACCAAATGTGTTCGGCAGGCTGAATCTGTGGCCTCTAGAGGGAGCACCTGAGCAGCTTGCAATGATGACTGAGACAGAAAGACCACTTTGTTTAGAAGTGGATTCTTTCCCTCCCAGTGCTGTTGACAGCCATCGAGTTGTTTCACAAAGAGAGTCAGAAAAAACTTAAACATCAAAATGGCTTAGTTATTGTGCAACTTGATATTTGTTTGTTGTTTTTTGGCGTCATGTTAGTATTGATATTAAGCTTAGTTTTTACTTTTCTGGCTGTACTAATGTGTAAAAAAAACACATACAGAGCACAAGCCCTGTGAGATGTAAGCAGGTTCTCTGCTGGCCTGTTTGCTTGGTTTGACACTGTTTGTTTCAAGATTCACTCCAGATGTGAACCTCAGGAGTCTCGGGAATAGAAAGAGCTCTGAAAAGGTTGCGAGTGGATGGGAAAATAAGAGTGGATTTCCTCCTCTTGCCGGACCTGAGCCGCCACGGTTCAGCGTTCAGAAAGCAGAAGAGCAGGGAAGGAGGAGAAAAAAAGAAAAAGATGAGTTTGTTTTTGTTTGACACAGCAGTCATTATCAGCTGAGTGTAGGCCTCCACTCACTCCCAGTGACTCATGGTGGGGAAGCTGAAGTGTCCATTAATGGCAAGTCTAATATCAGACCGACGACGACCAATTGTGTGTGTGTGTGTGT
>JBBMOC010000212.1:127184-142295 GCA_037975185.1 Centropyge bicolor | reverse complement strand
CCCCCAGCCCTCCTGACCCCCCAATCAGCAAGGCCATTTGATAGGAAATGAGATTATTATCCTCAGTTTTAAGCAGCAGAACTTTAAGAAACTCTTTAGTATTAATGAGTAACATTAGGATGTGGAGGCAGAGAGCAGATGGACCAGATGGAGGAAATAAACTACTGTGGGTGGATAGATGGGGTGTGACAGCTTTGTTATCCTTTTTGCTGGTTTATGTCCATCATCACCTGATTGAGTATCATGTCATGTGTTTGATGTAGTTTCCTCAAGCTTCATAGATCCTCACTGAAGTGGATTCTTTTTTTTTTTTTTTTTGCTGTGATGATGTATCTAGTTAAAAAAATCAGGGGATTACCAAAAGTGATGTCAGCTCATCAGTTCCAAATCCATTCATTAGTTGCTGAGACATTTCACACAAACCATAAATCTGAACCTCATAGTGGCACCAGAGGATAAGCCAGACATATTTTATGACATGTGACACTAGAAAAAACTTCATCAGGATTTATCCCCTGGGGAACATGAATACATGTAGAACATCTAATGGCAATCCATCAAGTAGCTATAGAGATATATATCTCAGTCTGGATGACAGAATATCACTTCAAATATTCCTTTATAGATCATTGATACAGGCTTGTATATTAGTGATTTAAAAGGTCTGGATCGGTGAATACAAAATAACGTCAGCCACAGCTGCACGTTTTGGCCGGAACAGTACTGAGCTCGTTAGCTGGAAGCCTCATCTGACTGAGCTGTCCAGGAGGACGCATGGTGAACCATGGGGCCGCGCTGATTTCAATAGCATAAATCATTCCAGATAGATAGGTGGCTCTGGAGCAGGGTACTCATTTTCAGTGCGAGAGTTTAAGACATATGATTGTTCTTGTGCTAACTTCCCTCCTCCACTACCTTATCCTCTTATGATTATGATCAATTAGCCACTTATAATTAGAGCCTGGCAGTAACTCAGCTCACGGGCTCTGGCACTTTATATAATAGCCTGTAATAATGCTGTCAGTCACATTTTCATATAGTCTACACTTTCAGGCTCCAGTATCTGCTGAAATTAATAGTTCAGTAAAAAAAAAAAAAAAGTGTCAGTTTGATCAACAAACTTCTAAAAGAAAAGGGTCTCGGTTAATGTTATCAATGAGCTCAAGTATAAAGATGTGATAAACTGTGATGGATTCTCGTGAGAAGATTTGGACCTTGCGGCAAGAAATAATTATATATATCATCATTAGGACATTTTTTTAAAACAAGTTTGACATACTGTATGTACAGCATAACATAAGACCAATAATTGTATGTATATATATTACAGATGGATTTTAAGCATTCAAAACAACAGGTTGCTCAAATTAACACAAAAAATCAGTTGATGAAAATATGAAAATGGCGAAGGAAGGAAATACATATGAAGTATGAAATCTGTCACCACTGTCTGAGAGCGTCTGTCTTTCTCCTCTTATCACATCTCTCTTTCTCTTTCTGTTTGACTCTCTCTGGCCCCATTCAACTCCAGTTTGAGAAATAGAGCAAAGCAAACTGTCTGAAGAGCCACTTCCTGTTGTGTACTTAAGATCCCTGTCATGTGATAGTGTCAGTTGAGGCGGGTGCGTGAGGCCAGTATGGGGAGGGAATATGGTGGCACTGCTGATCTTGCTGATGTGAACACAGCGCACAGCCCCCGCCACCCCCTACCCCCCCACCCCGATTGTGTAAAGTGTCGACTCAGCCAGTGTGGCGTCAGAGCCCCTGAGCCCTGCACGACTCATGCACAAACACAACACACACACACACGCACGTGCATACTGGTGTCACAGATACATAAAGGAGCATATAGATGATAATAACCCACCTACGCTGAATTTATACTGATGCAAATCTTTATTAGGCAAATTCAAACTCATAAGCAACCAAATAGTGAATAGTGGTAAAGATAACTATAGGTACCAGTGTTATACTTGATTTTGATGATCAAACTCATTTTCACTTATAAACTTAACACTTTTAATCATAAGTTGCTTGTGTGTTACTGTTTGCAGTTTTACCTGAAAAAACACAAATCTACACTTTTCCAAAGATGACATGGGTTTTGTTGTATTTCTGTTGTTGGATTGCCTTATGATGATCTTTACCTGCTTTTTAATTCATAGCTTCATTACTGCACACACATCATGCAGATCTATCTTATGATATATGTATATAGTCCATCTACATACTGTAGTAGATGTTGAGCTGCGTTTACAAAGGGTAAATGAGTGTTTTGGAAAACTGAATGTAACTTTTTGAAATACTTTTTGCTTACATGTTCTTTGTCTCTTTTCTCATCCTCCACCCCACCTCATCTCCCCCAAACTCCATCTCTCTCTTTCACTTTCAGGTGAATGATATCCTGTACGTCCAGACCATGCTATAGGGAGCTCAATGTTATTTGACCTGGGAGCTGCTAATGTGCCTATAAACTGAAGAAAGATGAAGAGAAGCCAATGAAATGAAGAAAAGAAGTGTGGTGGATTAGCTACCCTGATGAAAACACCTCTCAAGACCTTTCTCCACTGACACGACGATGACCTGGAATTAAGTGAAATCCTCCTCCTTATTTTGACGAGAGACTGTTAAATCGCAGTTGCCATTTATATGTTGGGACTTGAAGAATTTACATTATATTACATGTATTAACACACATGATAAAGCTTCACACGGTCCTCTCTGTGGTGCCAGTGGTACACTGTTAGACTGAGGCACTGATTCATTGACAGTGCCAGATGAAGATGGATAGATGGTGTTGAATCCACTAACTGGAGAGTGTTAAATGAGCTGCTGTGTAAGCAGCTTGATCTCTGGATGATTGAAGGCACATAGCATTTTAACTGACCCACAAAGGCACACTAGACACTCCTAGATGTGCAGCTGCAGATAGCAGTCGTTTCAAGTTTTATTGAGCTTGTGAAAGGATAGACAGGGTAGTGTAGTTCGTACAATGAATCCTAGAGACAGTGTGGAGATAATGGACACCCAGGCGGGAGGTCAGAAGGAAAAGCTGGTTGGAGACAAGGTCAACCCTGGAAACGAGGTTGAGGGTGAGGATGACAAAGTCCCCGGGGCTTACGACTGCAACATCTGTGGACGCAGCTTCCCGTTCCTCAGCTCTCTGTCGCAGCACATGAGGCGGCACACAGGCGCGCGCCCATACAAATGTCCCTACTGTGATCACAGGGCTTCTCAGAAGGGCAACCTCAAAGTTCACATTCGCAGCCACAAACTGGGCACGCTCTCTAGCCACCACTCCAACGAGGATGAAGAGGGCGGGGCCGAGGAGGAGGAGATGAGCGTTTCAGAGGGTCTCGACGGAGGTACGAGTCCGACCAAGAGCAGCTCAGCCTGTAACCGCGTGATCAATGGGGACAGTGGTGAGGAGAGTCGGAGGAAAGTGCCTGGGAGGAGCATGAAAAGAGAGAAGTCTATTACTGACCAGAGGCCTTACTGTTGTCGTCTGTGTGGCTTTGAGGCCCTGCGAGAAGATCAGCTCCTCAGCCACATTGAAAAGGTCCACATAACAGCAGACACCGAGGAGGATACCACTGTTAAAGAAGAGGCTGTGGCCGAACATGATGTCCCCCAATCCCAGAGTGATGGGACCTTCCCCTGTGAGACGTGTGGCCAGGTCTTTACCCAGGCCTGGTTTCTGAAGTCACACATGAAGAAGCATGCAGGGATCCTGGACCACTGCTGTCGCATTTGTGGACGACGGTTCCGCGAAGCTTGGTTTCTCAAATCGCACATGAAAACACACAACACCAAATCCAGGTCACGGTCAAAAGCAGATTCGTCCGAACACCCAGCCACTATCAACGACGTAGCCCAGGATCCTGATGTTGTCAACAGCTCAGTTACTTCCATCTATCAAATGTGTTCCAAATGTGGGAACCTGTTCCACAGCAGAGAGAGTCTGAGGGCCCATGAAAAGGTCCACAGTCTCAGCTATGGCAGGAAAAACCAGAGCCAGTGCCGACTCAGTGATGATGAGGACTCACCAGCTGCTAAGAGACGTCTGCTTGACTACTTAAACCTCCAGCCTGTTGAGGAAAAGACCCTGGACGAAGAAGAGGAGAGTGAGAAGAAGATACGAGGTCAAAGAATCCCAGAACTAGATCCAGTTTGCAGCTACCAGGCCTGGCAATTAGCTACCAAAGGAAGGGTTGTGGAGCCAGTGGAGCAGAGTTACAAGGCCTCCTTTGCGGGAGGAAGTATGGGGGAGGAGGCCCTCGCTGGAGCCGCTGTAGTTTTTGAGAAGGAGAGCAGTCGATTTGTACTGCAAGGTCAAGAGAAACGCAGCTCAGGGCGACGCAGCAGCTCTGGTTTGGGAAGCCATGCTTCTTCAGGGGACCGGACGCCAGAGAGCCTCAGCGACTCGGAGTACCGGCCGCTGTCTCGCCAGGACAGAAGGCGATCATCGCAGTCGCAAGCTTCCTCCAAGTCCAACGAGTGCTTTGAGTGTGGGAAGGTGTTTCGCAGTCGTCACCAGATGATCGTCCACCAGCGGGTCCACAGGAAGGATGGAGGCAGGGCGTCCGCGGGAGACAAGGACAGAACCGCCAGAGACGACAGATGGGGCTCTCCCAGTGATCCAGAGTCAGGCTCCCCTAGCCGGCCCAGCACCCCGGGTTATGGAGACTCTCCACCAGCCTCCACCCTTGGAGACCAGGCCTCAGAGATGGGTACAGCAAACTCTGGAGAGATTGCAGGTAAGTCTAAAACCTTTTTTAGTTCTTTTTTTCCCCCTTGTTCTTTGATTTGAAATGACCATCTATAACCAAAAGAACAATGTAAAATTACTGCTTCAATCATTCAGTCACATGTTCAGTATAAATGAATATGTGTTAAAATTGTACTAATGGCTACTGTATGTGATCTTGAGACCCCAGGTTTAGACATTTTCTTTATCTTTAACATCTAAACAACAAAAACTGCTTGACCACCATTGCCAACAGTCTTTTTAAGATACTGGCTCAACCTTCTAGCATAAAACAATAGTGAAATGTAACCGCTGTACAAGCGAAGGAATGCACATAAGTTCACTAACAGAATCACACTCTGAAGGATTTTCAGTGGCAGAAATGACTGTAGCCCTTTTCAAGCCTCCCACCCGAGGCCTCTGACTCTGTCGCTCTGTAGTAAACATCTGTTGATGAAATGTGCTTTGTGTAGGTGCAGCTCCTCGGCTCATCAGTCTCTATGGAGTGGGAGCTGGAGCCACCATGTGGCCAGATGTCAAAATTACAACCGACTCCAGCTCTTTTATAGAGTGTTACACAAAAATACTATCAACTATGGCCAATAAACTGCCACTGACAATTCTGTTTACAGCAGTGCAATTATTTCCCATCACAGAGCAATAAAGGCAACTGTTAAGTGAAACTTTGTTCCTTTCAGTGGTCTGTCAGTAGAGGAGAGGGCATTTTTGGAATGCCTATCATTTTTTCACCTCCACAACCAATAAACACTGAAGGGGAAAAAAAGAAACCTACCCATGCAAGGGCAAAACACCCATAATCCCAGCTGAAGTATGCTAAAGGAAGGATCCCTGTCTGTCCAGAGCTCTCTGGCCTTTGTCTTTTAACTTTCAACCTCACTGAAATCATATTGTTTATCAGGTTAGAAGAGAGGATAGCTAAGAACTGTAGTGATTGCTTCCAGTTCTCCCTGTTAGTACAGACCTTCAAAAATAGCTGCAGCATTTCTTCAGGCCTGATCGAGCTCTGTGCTATTTCAGGTCTTCCTGTCTCAGGAAACTCCCCTCACCCCTCTTATCTCTGTGTGAATATGGTTTTTTTTTCTCTCTCCTTTTTATGTCTTTGCCATGGAAATCTGTCATGTTTCCTTTTGTTCCTCACTGATGTTGTTTGTTGTATAACAACCAATTATTAGCTATGAATTCTCATAACAGTCCCTTACTGTTTAAGGTGTGGTTAAAGTAATAATTGTACTGTGCAGTATTCACTCTCACGTGAACGGTTTGCAACCTGGTGTCTGGTTTTAGGAATTGCATTTGGGATGCAAAATCTTTTTAGCTGATATATGTATATAATATATCAGATACAAAACCTGACACATAAAGAGATACAGTAAGATGGAATTTATTAATCTTTCAGACAAAGTCAAGTTACATAAGAAAATTCAGCATTTACAAATTAATATTCTTGTGAAGATGTGAGGACTTCTGTCCGTCTGTCCATCCTTTTTCCTCTGTACCTTTCCTTGTCCTTGTCTCCTTGTCCCCTCTGACTCTTTCCTAATCTCTGTGGTCACCTCCTGTGACACTTCCACTGTCTCTCATCCACTCTTCCTACCGTTGAGCAAGCCAGGCTGCCTGATGTCTGAGGGATTGGTTATTTATAGAGTCACCTCCCGATGGAGAGGGATACGGGCAATGGGGAAAAAGACACTCAGAGGACGCTCTATTCGCAAACACTGATGTCCCTTACAGCCATTTAGCTACTCTTATGGAATGAAAATGAGAGGTGACGGTGTACATGCACATACCAGCATGATAGGCTTTTAGACAAATCACATATAATTAGTTATAAAGTGAGAGCATTTTCCTCGGTGGTAATTATTGTGCAGGCATAGTTTCGAATAAAAACATTCTCACAGCTGTGGTTATTGAAACTTTGCACTATGCACATCTACAGCCATGTGCATTTTTCACTTCAGTTTCACTCCTACTTGACATGTGTGCATTCTTTGGAACAGATATGCACGTGTGAAATTGGGGTTACTTCTGCAGGTTTCAGTGACAGGGCTGTGTTTTTTTCAAGGATACACACTGAATATTGTTAACTTGGACAGAGTTTGTGTTAGCTAGTGTGTGTTTTTATATTTGCGTAAATGTGCGAGTCTGATTCAGGGTCAGACTGATAATTTAAAAGGGCAATAGTAATAATTTGCATGGAAAGCTATTAACAATCAGTCAGCAATTCCTATGACTCCAAATGGCGAATGACTGATTCAAAAATACCATTACACAGGACACATCAGTCTAAGCACCTTCCCTACAGAACTGCCCAGCCAGGGGGCTTTACCTTGGCAGAGTCTGAGCTGTGTGTGTCCACCAGTGTTGCCAACAGGAAGCCAAATGGAAAACAGATGGCAGGTTACTGGTGTTATTGTGAAAAAGAGGAGGAGTGGTGGTAGTACCAAGTAAGGTGCTATTTACAGAATCTGATGTGTTAGATCATCAGGCGGCTTTAGTGTGTGTGTAAGATGATATTATACTGACCTGGCTGAAGTCTGATTTTGTGGTTAAATCCCAGCTTTAGGTTTTTCACATCTAAAAATTTATTTACGTTAAGTAAAATTTTATATCCACTCCGACTGCGACTACTTCTACTACCATAATTCTTATTTTTATTTATATCCCCCTTGTGAATTTTCCTGAAACTGAACACCCTGTGACATATAAAGTTTTCCAGTGACAACAGTAAAATTCACTTCAAAGAAAGGCCACAAACGCCATCTTGTGGGGATTTCATAGAACTGCACTTCAGGAACAAACAATATTGACTGAACACAGCATAATCATGTGCAATCCAATGTAATCACAGCAGGAGAGTCTCACAAAAAATATCAGCTTTATAACCTTTATCATGTCCCATTTGATTTATGTAGCAAAAGGTTGTTTGTTCAACTGTAATTTGTGATATCATGGTGTAATTGTTTCACACCATATGGACCATCAAAGATCCCAACAGTAATCATAGAGATGAGTCAACACTCTCCACACAATTGAATTGAACATCTGAATATTATAACCTTCACAGAAGTCATATCTATTAGAAGACCACTGTGTATCCTGTGTAACAGCATCAAATCCATGTAACAATATTGAATAATATTATGATATAATTATTCTTTGTAAATTTAATTACATATCATATTTTACCTTGTAATGATAGAAGTAATATCATTTCAGGAAATAATCACATGTCGAATGAAACTAGGAGAAAAGGTTAATACTGGCCAACACTGCAGCCTGGTGGCTTTTCACCAAAACTGCATCTGGATGAAGCAACATGGATCAGGCACAGATGTAGTGAGCTCTGATTTATGGCTGGCCACAGATTTGATTATTTCTCAGATGCAGTCACTAACCTTCATGTTGTCATTCTGTTTCCCTACAGATGAGAAACCTTACGTCTGCGGCCTTTGTGACTTTGTCACCACAGATTTGAAGACCTATTCCACTCATGTTCGTGTCCAACACCCGGCGGCCCCCCGAGATAGACCAAGCCCCAGCCCCAGCCCCAGCCCCAGCTCCAGCTCGGACAGAGGCACCCCCGGTGGTTACCCCAAGCTGAAGAAAGCTCTTCTTCAGGGCTTGAGCAACTCTGCCTCCCTCCCTGCTTACCTCTCAGCTCGATCTTCCCCACTCGATCCCAGCCTGACCCCTGTGGATCTATGTGTCAGGGCTGAGGGCTGCAGGGGCAGAGCCTCCCATAATCTGGACATGAAGAGCCTCCCCAGCCACAAGTGCTCCTTCTGCTCTCACTCCACCCGCTACCCTGAGGTGCTGTGGATGCACCAGACTGTGGCTCACCGCATCAACAGCAGCAGCTCCAACCTTGCTCCAAAATGGGCCCTGAAAAACAGCTCCAAAGGCTCCAGGGACAACCTGTTATCCTCCAGGAGACGCACTGGTCCCCCGCCCGTCCTGGAGGGAAAGGAGTGTCCACCGCTGCCTCCACTGATGCGTGCTCAGCGTACCCGGCCCCCGACCTGTCCCAGCGAGGTTCAGAAGAAGAGCAAGCCAGCCAGTCAAGCAGCCATGCCATCATCATCCTCCTCTACCCCCTCCTCCTCGCTCTCCAGGGGCTCCTCATCCACCTCAGGCCCCCAAGCTGGGAGAGCCCCCGCCAAGCCGAGCAGCAGCACCAGCAGCAGCGGCAGACAGGCGGAGGACCAGAGTCATCAGTCTCGCTTCAGACCCAAAGAGGATATTTACCCTCGGGGGGGCTCACTGTCTTCCTCCCTCTCCTTGGAGAAGAGCACTGGCGCCCTCTCACGCTCCTCAGCCCCGAGCCCTAGCCCTGCTATGGCGTCCCGGATAGCTGATCGCTACCTTCTGCCTCAAGAGGGCCTGGGCTTCATGCTGTCCAGCAAACACGGCCTAGCAGAGTACAGCCGAGCTCGGGGTCCCCCTCATCAGCCGCTTCCCAAGTCCCACAGCCAGGGCCGGGCCAACGCGGCCAGGCCCAGCACCATCACCCACAGTGCCACAGCAGGACACAACTACAGAGCCTCCCAGGCACACGGAGGCGCTCTGCTGACTTCTTCCCCCTCCTCTTCTTCATTGCCTTCGGAGGCTCGTGGAGATGTAAAGCAGGAGCCCATCGTGGAGACACCAGAGATGCCAACCGACGTCCTCAGCTTCCTCAAAAACTACAACCCCCATGAACTGGCTGCCCTGTACCAGCGCTGGGGTGCCGCTAACGCACTGCTGGATCCCACAGGTAGGCAGCATTTCTCCATCCATCGTTTGAATGATTGACATGTGTGGTTGTTTTCTGTGAGTTTAAGTCTTTGTAATACCATTATTTGGAAGGTGCTGTCTTGGAGAAAGTCTTGTGAAATCCCTCATCAGCTCACATCCAAAATGCCCAGAGGACGTTTGCTTTGGAGGAAATGCCAAATGTCAGGAGTTGAAGAGAAATGTTTTCCAATGACTGAGCTTTGTGTTTTGAGCTGTTACGAGCAGAACTGGCTAAACCTGACAGGCTAAAACATAGTCACATAGATCCACACTGAACATATGAACCATACACAATCAGGTCTACATGTCAACCCCCCCTCTACCACACACTGACTCTCTCTCTCTCTCACTCTCTCGCCATCTGGCAGGAAGTGATTGACAGACACACATAATGCGCCATTCTGACAAGGTTTTGAATAATGAAGAGGAGGGCCATTAAATGGGCTCACACATATGTGCTTGCATGTTTGTGAGATATGATATGAGGCTGTATCTGGGGCAGAGTGTGTGTCGGTGTGTGTGTGTGTCCATATGTGCTTGGGTTTTTAGATGCAAAAAGAGAGAGTGTGTGTGTGTAGTTTTTTTTTTTTTTTTCACCGTGAAAGACGTGAGAGAACCTTTGCTGCTCTCAGGTCTGCGAGGCATGCCTAGGCTCCGGCTCCACTCTCCCAGAAAGCTGTCACAAACTGTTTAGGTCACAGCTCTGCCTGACGAGAGACTCGCACAGATGCGAGTGGAGGGAGGCAAAACAGAGAGAGAGTGGGAACATAAGAGGCAAAGAGAGAGATGAGACAGAATAATTACCCCACCAGCTGCTTTGGAAATGGTCATTACCGAACATCCGCATTATTTGCCCATTTTCAGTTGTGTCTCTAAGGTCAAGTGGGGCTGTGTGGAGCCAGGGGTCAAAGACAACAGCCCCAGAGCAGACGCATGACATCGCTGTCACCCGTCCAGGCGCATATCGTCACGATCTGCCTTAGCCCTTTGAGTCACATGCTATAAAGTGACCTTTTTTGAGCAACTGAGTCTTTCTCCCGTTTTCGCTCTGTAATATGTGTGTGTGTGTGTGTGTGTGTGTGTGTGTCTGCTTGTGTTTTCCATCCAGCTCTGTCTTGTCTTTCATTAGTGCATCAGTGAGAAGGGCTGGCGGCCCAGTGTAGAAGTAGAGTATCCAGAGGCCAGCAGTCGGGCTGCCAGAGACACTCTCCATCACCTCCTCTGCCTCCCTGTCCTCCTTGTCCTGCCATGTCCCTCCAATACCCCCCTTCGTTTGCCACACACATGCACAAACGTACACACAACTATTGGGCACTACCCAGGTACATACCAGCCTCGGTGCTTGGGGGGTTGATGTGTCTACTGGGGGTTTGTGCAGCAAGCGCCCCCCTCACTGAAAGTACCCCAAACCCCCAGGCCTGTTATCTGTCAGCCAGAGAGGTCACAGGAGAGTGCATGTGTATGTGTGTTTGTGTGTGTGTGTGTGTGTGTGTGTGTGTGTGTGTGTGTGTGTAGTGGTCACCGTGTCATCAAATGGATCCAACCATCTTTAAATGTCTTGCTGCCGTCCCTGTTTTTACATCCACTACATCATGACCATCCATTTAATAGGATTGTAACATGACTGTTCTTACTAAATAGTTATCTAAATTATAAAACTGTTAAGTCTTAAATATAGTCATTGCAGTTTTCCCCCATCACGTAACAACAGGTTTCTTTATGCTGAATGGTTCTCTTTTAGCCCCTCACTATGCATTCCATCTACTTTGCCACAGTTGGGCTTCATGTCCCTTAACAATTAATTTCCTGGTGGCATTTTTCTTATACAGCCTCATTATAGTTTCAGAAGTTTCATTAACTGAGTTAGAAATTGCCTGTTTTTTTTTCCCTCGGTTTCTTTTTGTTTTTTAATAGATCTTAAAGTAAAATCCACGCAGCATCAAAAACTGTGGTCGAGCTGAAAATGGATCGTTGAGGCTGATATTTATATTGTGAAGTTAAAAAATGTGATATATCCATCAAAAGTAATTTTTAAAAATAATTGCATAAAAAGCTGTATTCTAATCATTTTTGGCTTTTTTATATGTTTTATGACCATATAGGCCTTCCTGATATATCAGTCTAGCTCTATTGAAAACATCCTTTAAAAAGTCTCTCTCTCTCTCTCTCTCTCTCTCTCTCAACCCAACCAGTCACAGCAGATGGCTGTCCATCACTGAGCCTGATTCTGTCTGAGGTTTCTGCCTGTTAAAAGGAAGTTTTTCCTCACCCCTGTCGCCAAGTGCTGCTCATGATGGGAACTGTTGGGCCTCTGTAAGGGTTATTATAAAGAGTATGGTCGAGACCTGGGCTGTATGTAAAATGCCTAGAGATGACTTATGTTGTGACTTGGCACTATACAAATAAAACTGAATTGAATATTATAGCTTTGGAACAAAAAATACAAGATATGTTGTCCAGTAAATTTGAGGAAGCTTTAAAATATCACATGTATTTTTATGTATGGATTTTTTCAGAAGCTCAACAATAAGGTGCATTAATTCATCCATTTTTTTCTAAATCCAGTTGTTGTATCAAATATGGACACTGGAGAGCAAGATTTTTATAAATACTGACAAAGCAAGAAACTTAACTTATCAGCAATGGTTTCATCTTTTCACCACCTCCATTAACACAGTGATGAAGAAAAAGCATTCCTGATTTTTCATGTAGTCGTTCAATGTCACATGACATTCATGGATTTATGAGTTTTCAAGTCATCAAAATTCAACAAGTTTCTCCTTTTTGCCATTTAAGGCCATTAACATGTAAAGCTGACTGGCCTGACACAGCCAGCGTGCGCCGAAGCCTCTGCTCACTTTCCTCCCTTGGACCAAACACACATATATTCAACTGCTGAAACGCATACACATGCAGACACACACACCTGACATGTGACACACGGGCAGCGGAGCGGGCACATCACAGCCGGGGCGTTTTAATTGCCTGTAATTTATGCGGTGTGTGTGTGTGCTGTGTGTGTCTGGCTGTCAGCCTGTGAGATGATGCTGTGTGACAGCTGCAGTCCAGCCCCTGGAGCGAGCCGCTCATAATGACACATTAGACATACTAATGATGCCTGCGCGAGTCCACTACTGATGCTACCTACCTCCACCGCTCCAGCCAGCCTCTCTGCTTATCTACTCCCACTCACTTCCTGCCCATTACTGACCTTTATGTCTTCATTCAATCTGCGCAAACACTCCAATGTGAAAATGTCTTCTGCCTTGAAATTAACTGATGCTGATGTCCACCTTTTTCCACCACGTCTCTCAGAGAAAGCCACAGGTGAAATCTCATGTCAGTTCAAAGCGTAGGGATTTTAGGACACATTGGCCTTTGTATGCAAACATGCATCTAATTAAATAAAGAATAGTTGAAACTGTGAACTGTAGACAGAAAGTGCTGATTTCACCTTTCTTCAAGAGAGTGGCATTGTTCAAAGATCAGAACTGATAAAAGCACAGAACACCTGATCCAAACCAAAGCTCTCAGAATGTTATCCACTGAGATAAAACTGGGTTTAACAAGAAAGTCACACTTTGAATTTTGTTATAATTCAAAAGGTGTTAAACTGTGATCTAAGAATAAATCGCCTGTTACTTTAGCAGTAAATCCACATTTTTGACAATTTTGGATAATAATGAATAATGCATCTATAAAATGTGACGCCTTGAATTGTGCTATTGTTATTGTATATGCCATGAGGACTGCCGCACATCTGTTGCATTCTGGGGATTTTTGAGAGCAACACATAGCACTCAAGGATCAATCTCAGAATTCAGAAACCTGTAAGAAAAGGTGGATGGTAAATGTAGAGAGCGTCCATTTTGTTTTTGGGCCTCCTTTAAGTGAAAGCTCTCGCTCCACCTTAACATAGCTGTGGCTAACAGTACACACTGTAGCCTGAACTGAGCCTGTGATGTTTAGTAGATTTCCTCTTCACTACTCTGTTTAACTGTGTGTTTCTCTTTCCTCTGTGTGTGTGTGTGTGTGTGTGTGTGTGTGTGTGTGTGTGTGTGTGTGTGATGATCAGGGATGCTGAGGTCTCTCATGCGGCAGGGACAGTATTTCTGCCATGAGTGTGGGAAGAGTTTCAGTCAGCCCAGCCACCTGCGCACTCACATGAGGTCCCATACAGGTAAATATGGCCGCCGCACAGAGACACAGCAACACGCTCAGAGGAACACACATTACATATGGACACATACTTCTAGTGGCTCAACAAAATAATAGAAGCACCTGATGAAAAAGCATTTTTAACCCGTCTAAATTACAATTATAAACTAGTGTACTATCTGTATGTGTCGGCTTTTGGACCACTAAGGTTTCATATATGTATAGACTGTGCATGATATATGATATATACAAAAGTCCCTCACAGACAAAGGAATGTTCAGTTGTTATCTTGCACAGTTTGTTACAAGAGAATGATTTTTTCATGTTTAGAAGCAATTCAAGCAAAATTAAGAGACGTTTTTTTGTGCTATTAAATCGGGTCTCAGAACAATGAGGATGAATCCTTCAACTTTAAAAATGTTAAAGTTTAAAAGTCACATGCAGTAATTAAAAGGTTGTCAGTTAAAAAAAAAATGATATTGATATTGATAATGAAGTTGCAAGAGCAGCACAACAAGTAAGAAATGTGTGACAGACATCGACAAACATCTTCAGTAATGAAGAAAAAAGCAATGACAAAAGTCCTGCATCCTGCTTTTTTAGCTACTTGTTATTCATGTATTAGAAGTTGTTCCCCGTTTTTTTTTTTTTTTTGGCCACTTCTTCAGCCGTCATTCATTCCAGCGCCACCTGTGCACACACATCATCACCCTCACTGCTATTTATTCACCCAGAAACGCTCACATGAGATATGGAGAATATATGCATGGGGATTCACATGCTCCACGATATTTCATCGTCCGGCTCTCCATACGTCTGCTGCGTTCCTGCGTTCTCCCAAATAAATCAGAAGAGATCTTTTTGTTCAGCTGAGTGTGACAGCCAGTCTGTGAGTCCCTCCCTGCCCTGGGCTGGGCAGCTGTCTCTATTTTTTAAACTGAAACATGATTTGCTCCGGATACTGACCTGTGACAAATTGTATACATTATTAATCACATGTCAATTAGAGAGATGGAATTGCGCATTCTAATGAGGCAGATCAGCATTTGTCCATGCCAACCTTATGAATCCATTTGCATGTGTCCCGATGCCATTCACTAAACAGCTTGATTTAGACGTACTGCCTTTTCCTCAACTTTCTCCTTTCCTTTCCTTTCCTTTCCTTGTCGCTCCTTTCCTTTCCTTTCCTTTCCTTGTATTGTCGCTCCTTTCCTTTCCTTTTCTTGCCCCTCTTTACCTTTCCTTTCCTTTCCTTTCCTTGTCTCGTTGCTCCTTTCCTTTCCTTTCCTTTCCTTTCCTTTCCTTGTCTCGTTGCTCCTTTCCTTTCCTTTCCTTTCCTTTCCTTTCCTTGTCTCGTTGCTCCTTTCCTTTCCTTTCCTTTCCTTGTCTCGTTGCTCCTTTCCTTTCCTTTC
>JBBMOC010000212.1:0-126801 GCA_037975185.1 Centropyge bicolor | reverse complement strand
CCTCTCCTCCTCCTCTCTCCTCCTCTCTCTCCTCTCCTCTCCTCCTCCTCTCCTCCTCCTCTCTCCTCCTCTCTCCTCCTCTCCCCTCCTCTCTCCTCTCCTATTCGCCTGCCTTCCTCCCCCTCTTCCTTCCTCCTCCTCCTCCTCCTCTCTCCTCTCCTGTCCTGTCAAGTCCATCAGCCGGGCCGGCAGTGATCACAGTAGACAGTGAGATAAGTAGCTTCTTTATAGAGAGTGTGAATGATATGTGGCACAGCCAGTGATTCTAAGTGACAGAGGCCAAATGGTAAGTGATGCAGTGCTCAGCTTCCCCCCGAGCCGTATTGTAAACACACACACACACTGCATTAGCACACACACACCCATGTATTGGGTCTGTAAACACTCGCAGAGGCTGTAATTAATGTTGTCACCGACGGTCGTCTTCAGCACGGACGCAGCACACTCAGAAAAGGCCAGCCACCCCGAGGCCTCTATTAACATGCGTCATATTAAATCACTGACTTGCCTCCACCAGGTTCCATCACCATCATCACCACCATCATCAGCATCATCATCACTGCCAGCTCCCCTCTATTAGCAAGGGTGCTGGTGGCAGACGCCGCAGTGTGCGGGTGGTGGTGGCAAAAAAAAAAAAAAAAAAATCTTGTGTGGATCTGGTAGAGCTTTTAACCGAATGCCCCCCTCCTCCCCTTCCTCCTCCTCCTCCTCTTCCTCCCCCCCATCCTCCTTCTCCCCCCACAGTTGGGTTTGATTTTAACGGACTCCACAGAGGTACTGACGCTCACCCCACCGCTTCTGAAGCTCCCAAACAAGTATGTGGCACGATGGCTAACCGCTGAGCTCCTCCATCGCTTCTGCATGGTTCTTATTATTATTGTCTCACCTCCGCATGTGTGCGTGTGTCTGTGTCAACCCCCCCCCCCTCCCCATTCCTTTTGTGAGTGTGTTTTCTCATGTTTAACAGTCACATGTGGCACCTCTGCACCTGCCATTAACACCTGGCATCTCACATGCTGCCGGATCACACCTGACATCGGGCTGTGTATCCACTATCACATGTCACTGTTGTCTCATTGAGAAGCTTCAGTTTAGCTTATGAAAACATCACTTTTGATTCATTACACTTGAAGGGTTGGTGATTCTTTTAATTTAGAGTCAAACAGCACATTCTTGCAATACAAGACTGCATCACTTCTTTATATTATTAAATTATACAAGTGTGGTTTTATCTTTGCCTGCACTATAAATTTACACTCTAAATATAGAAAATCAAATATGTTACCATGTCCAAAAGTAATTTAACCCTTTGTTGGGCAAGTGACTTTTTTTTGGTAATTTCCACACATTTTACACATGGCCACATGACATTGAATTTTTTTTTTTAAATGTTACAACAGAAATAAAGCTTTGTTATGTCTTCCAATAACACTCTAAGGGTGAATCTTTGAATTTCAAATGATTTCAATGAGTGCCTTATAAAGGGTGAAACTGAGTGGCTTTACAGCAGTTTTTATTTTAATTTCTGCCTTAATTTGCTTCTTTCTGTCAAAAATGGATATAACACAGCAGCAACTCAGCTTATAACCTGTTCATAAAAACATCATAACAGCAGCTCAATCAGTCAACTGATCAAATCAATCAATCAGTCAGCTGAGCTTCTGGGTTTTTATTTTGATATAGTGATCAGACAAGATCCATGTAGCCACAGCTTCATCAGATATCTGACAACAAATATCCCAAATATGCACAGCACACACAACAGTCTGGCTCATAGATCCAAAGAAATTCATAGTAGTATTTAGCAACAGGAAGGATTCTGCCTGTGCATTTGCAGCTGCAGTAAATACTGCAAACTGCAGTCAGAGTTCAATGATGGCTCTGATGCAACATGGGAAAGAAATAGGTCGTACTTTTCATTTGTGATTTCTTTACATTTCAACTGAGAATTCGACATTTGGTTATTAGATTCAGCTGTAAATGTGTGCATGTAGCTCCAGCTAGAAGAACAACCCTCATCAACAAATAAATACTTATATAATATATAATAGTATAATCAAGAATTAGTTAATCATTTTATTGATTATTATTGGTGACTATAATCACAATCTATTAATCATTCAGTTCACTTTTGTAGCAAAGACAAACAAAGCTTCACTGGTTCCAGCTGAGAATTTGCTAAATTTAATAATTTTAAATGGAATATGTTTGTGTTTTGGACTGCTGGTCAGACTTAAACAACAAACTTAAAGAATTGCAAACACATTCTCTCATAGATTGTTTAATGTCTTTTCAGAGTTTTCAAAGTTAGTCACACAGAGGCCGAGGGACCGGAGGAGTAAATCTGTTCTGCTGTGACATTCGGAGAGAGCCGGGTTCTACACGCTGCACCTCCATCTTAATTAATCACACACTCACACACTCACACGGACTCAGATTTACCGCGCACTATGAATGATGGGAGCAGGCGAGGCAGAGGGGTCCAATTAGATGTAGTGTTGACGCTGCTTTACGGTGACGATAACCTTTAGTATAATGTAGTGCACCGGTTCCGTCAGCGATGTTTCCTCGCAGGACGGTGTCGTGGAGGTTCTCGCTTTCCTCTCACGTCTCGCCCTCGCCGTCTCTCCAGCTGTTTTTTTTCTTTCTTTGTTTTTTTTTTTTATAGTTTTTTTTTTTTGCTTGATTAATTATACCTTTTTTTGTTTTTATCTCTCTCTCTCTCTCTCTCTCTCTTCCTCCCCCCTTCCTTTCTCTCTGTTGTGTTTCTGATGATGTATGATAACAGCTATATTTCCTTGTTTCTTCTTTGGGGAGAAGGGTGCGGGAGGGGCACGGGGAGTCATTTGTTTTCCCGCTTTGATACTCTTCCATTTATCAAAATGATAATTAGGTGCAATTAAATGGCAATCTCATTTGTTTTGTTCAGGTGTGTGTTGCTTATTCTTTTATTATTTCCTTATATTTTTTTTTGCCGAGGTGTCTGTGCCATTGTAGGTCAGTCTAATTAGAAGAGACAGTATAGGGTGTGTGTGTGTGTGTGTGTGTGTGTGTGTGTGTGTGTGTGTGTGTGTGTGTGTGGGAGCATGGGGTGGCCTGGGTGATTGAGAGAAATACATGGAGAGGAAAGTAGGACTGTTCAGACAGTGGACGTGTGGCGCTCTTCTCCAGATGGCTCGACAGAGAAAGGAAGAGTCGGCCCATCTGGGTCAGGATGGAGAAGCAAAGTTAGCGTTTTAAGTGAAATTAGGTGTGAAAAATTAAATGTGAATGCTGCTCTTGATCCGCATGATGTTTCCCTATTTGAATGCCATCATGTGTCTTGGTTTATGTTTGTCTGTGTTTGCTTCTCTCTCCTCCTGTTTTTTTCCTGGTTTACATTGTTTCGTCTTGTTAAACCCCCCTGTGTTTTCAAAATTCTCTAAAATGTCTCGTCCTCTCTGGGCTCCACGTGACCTTTCAACTTAACGTGTGCTGTGTGTGTGTGTGTTCCTCAGGGGAGAGGCCATTCTGCTGCCAGCTCTGCCCATACCGAGCCTCTCAGAAAGGGAACCTAAAGACGCACGTCCAGAGCGTCCACCACATGCCTTTTGACAACAGCCAGTACCCAGACACCAGGAGCTTGTTCCTGAGCCAGGAGGAGCGAGGAGCTGCCAAACACCCAGCCACACCACAACAGCAGTAGACCATGTGATAGACCCGGATCTGGACTTGAGACTAGTCAGGGAGTCATACAACCATTCCTAAAAAGCTGGCAGTAGGACTCATGCCTGACTGTTTGAGCCTCTCCTCTCCACCCATCATCCTTTAATGACCTGAGAAGAATTGTCTAAAAAGAAGGCCCTTGAAGTTTTTGAAAGTTTTTTTTTTTGAATGAGAACCTCGTAAAAGGCTGTGCTAGGCAATTTAAAAATCACAACGTGGGGGCTGCAGCAGATAAGAGTGTCTTATCTACTAATAGAAAAATGTTTCTGAAATTCTGAGAAATTTGGGTGTGCACACGGGCTGGACACGTTCTCCACCAGGACGAGATGAAGCAGAAAGTGTCTCCTCAGCAGGAAAGCTGGACTCACCAATGATCTATCCTTTGATTTCTTTTAGTTGTCCTTAGCATGAGGGTCGGCAAAAAAAGAGCAGATTGTGTGTAGTTTACATCACCTTAAAGATTTCTGAATATCGGAGCCGTCAGAATTCAAAGAGTTGCCTCTTGCTGCCATTTTGGAGGTACCAGTGAGTGAAGCTGCCTCGTGCAGCTTTACAGGAAAAACTATGAAAAGAAGCAGAAAAACTGAACTTGAATGCAACTGCTAGTGTTATAATCAAGGACTGAGGCATTGCATGGCTGCTGTTGTTGCCCTCCCCACCCCCATCTTTCAATTTATTTTCTTTTTTTTAGCTTTATTGTGTAAGAGTCTGTGCATTCCTCAGGACACCAGTCGTCAGAGATGAGATGAGATGAGAAGATGCCCTGCAATTCATCGACAGTCAACTGACACATCGCAAGTTTGTTAAGACTTGTGTGTGTGTGTGTGTGTGTGTGTGTGTGTGTGTGTGTGTGTGTTAAACTCACTTCCCTCCACTCCAGTAGTAGAGTATAATGTTAGCAGTGCAGCGACCACTCTGAGGTTGTACAGCTGATAATTAGCTGGAGACAGAGAGAGGGAGACAGAGAGAGAGAGAGCGAGAGAGAGAGAGAGGGAGAATGCTAATGGGGGTGTCTGCTTTAGTGCTCATTAAAAAGAGTGCACGTTTTTAATAGCCAATATAAACGAGCGTACCATTTTTATGGCCATTCAATTATTGTCCATTTAAGAGGAAGGGACTGAGTGGAGGCAGTCTTCCTCCATAACTCCTTGATATTAGGGCGTGTTTCCGACATTTCTGACATTGAGTCCAACAGGGTGGGAATGACAGAAAGACACGAGCTTGGCCGTGGATTGCACAGGTGAAACTTGCTAAAAGAGAATATGGTACACTCACTTTTTGGCCTGTTGGTTTCCTGAACCCAGTAAGAGATGAAAGCTTTGGTACTAAAACCAACCCAGTCCCTCTGGTGGAGAGCTGAGAAATACTTTATCACAATGCCTCCAAACCAGTGTGATCTCAGGGGTTACGAGATGCTTAGAGAGATAGGATTGAATCATACTAACTGTTCCTTTTATAGTGAAAAGTTTTACCCGTTCAGGCCTCCAAAAATAACTCCAACCATTTGAGATGGAAAGTTCAAAGCCAGAGTTGTCTTCTCATCTAACTCTCAGCGAGAAGGCGTCCCGAACTGTTCCTTTACGACTGGTTGACATTTTTCAAAAGATACAACAGACAGATAATCCAGCATCATCTGACAGAAGTAACAACCAGATTTTGTGACCAAAACATGTAATGAGTCAGACTCCCATGTCGTCTAATTTCTTGAATGGTGATGTGAAGATTTGCATTCTTGGAGGAAAGAATAAGGAGGTCAGAGCAGCCAGAGGTCAGGAGGTCAGGAGGTCAGGCTTCTAGAGAGTTCAGGTCTGACACACGACATGCAGACGTTTT
Organism: Centropyge bicolor; assembly: GCA_037975185.1. Lineage (NCBI taxonomy): Eukaryota > Metazoa > Chordata > Actinopteri > Pomacanthidae > Centropyge > Centropyge bicolor. The sequence goes on along the minus strand of JBBMOC010000212.1, from coordinate 121,263 downwards.
GAAGCCTATTGAATCGTAGAGCCGTCACAGCCTTAATGCAGGTGTGTGTGAGTGTGCATCTCTGCGTGTGTATGTGCGTTCTTCTCAAACCTCTCCATACTGTACCAGAGGTTGACTAACTTCTGTGTACTCCAGCCTCCCTCTAGATACTAGCCTACCTCCTCTGCAATGGAAGCCTGTTTGAGGTGTATCGGCTGGTGTGAAGCAGGGACTGTTCTTTGCTGGGAGGAGATGTTTTCTTTGCGTCCTGGGTCTGTTGTTTTCTCTCCTGTGTGACTGAAGAAGCCACGTTGGGGAAAGAAAGAAGCGAAGCAGCTGTGACTCACGGAGCAGGAGTAGGACATTTTTTTGTACGTGTAAAATCCAAACCAGTTAAAGATGACAGAGCATACAGAGTACTGTACTTCCCATCTATTTTGAGACCTCAGTTTTTACATGATGATGAAATGGTTGCTATACCAGTGGGTTGTCGAGTTATGCATACAATGTCGTGTGCTTGAATATGCCTAATAATACACAAACGTGTATATGGAAGGTGTGGGTAGTGAAAATACTTGAAACGGATACTCTAGCCTTCGAGGTAGTGTAGTACTAATACCAATGTTGTACAGAATTCCCTTTAAGATTAACTCCTCAGTTATGAATTTGTACTCCGAAGTGTGACTTAGAAAAAACTATGAAGCAGGAGCGAGTGTATGTAATATAAACTGTATATGTGTAATCCACTCTTACCAAACCCTTATATACAGCGGTAGAAACCAAATGGCATTACTAGTGCACTTAGACTAGGTTACTGCTTTAACCGTTCTCATTTTGTCCAGTTCTAGCTAAGGTTTCTTTGAGAATGTCTTTTTTAACGTTGCCGCCTAACACACGTCGATGTCATTTCTGGTTTAGAGGTTTTTTTTTGTTAGGGTAATTCCATAGGTTTTAATGACACGATTTGTTCTGTGACGGCTGTGTGGCACAGCTTTTTTAGCTCATGGAAATTTGGATAATGCTAGGTGCAGCAGTGCTTATTTTTTTCATAAAGATGTAAGAGTGTGTTTTTAGTCTCTCTTTGCTAAACTGTAGGATTTGTTCAGTAGCTAGCCATGGCTGCCCTCCCAGAGGGGCTGGCACGTGTTGTTCTTTTCTCTTTGGTTGGGTTTTTATCATGCCTCTTAAGTTGTATTATTTGTGTCCGTACGTGCTTTTTTTTTTTTTTTTTTTAATTTGTTATGAACTTCATGATTAATTTACCTTAGAAGACATTATTATTCCAAATGTATTTGGTTGATATCTGTATTTATTATCACTTCAAAAAAAAGGATGAGAGGACAGAGGCAGACAGGAGCGTTTGTTGAATTTGATTTTTTTTTTTTTTTCTGGGTTGTTTTTGTTTTTATACTGTGTAGTTTTCATGCCAGCAAGCCGATGTGAAAGCTCTACCTCGTCTGAGCCATTCTCAGTTCTGTTACACTTTTGTACATCATTTCAAACAGATGTAATGTCATGTCCACAATAAAGACACACAAAATGGCACCTGTTGGCGCTATTTCATCTGGTTCTCGCTTATTTTGTTTTAAATTTACCTCGGGCGACTGAACACGTCCAAGTTTAGATGAAAAAGCTTCACAGATTCAGAGTTTGCTAATTTTCTTTTGCTCACACTGCTGGTGTGAAATTTACAAAGAGCCATGCGAAGCACTGTCTCTGAATATTGTCAGGATTGAAAACGGAGCATATTTTCTGTTCTTCTGTCTCTCGCACCACTTATTCTTGCCACGGTCGCTCACTGTCGTCACATATTACTGTCGGCAATGGGCACACAAGCTGCACTGGTATATCCCTCCTAAATAATGAATAGGTACAGGATGGTCAGACTTGTCCACAGCTTCATCAGTACAATCATGACAAAACAACAGCTCCTGGCAAGTATAAATTCATATAAACAAAGGTAGAACATTCTTTGGTAAACAACTTTATTTACTATACTGTATAACTTTGGCTTGTCGGGCTGGAATAAGAAAATTAATATAATTAATGACGGCTGTTTTAAATGGTACATTGACTTTTCTTCCAGACAGTTGTCAATTATGTCCTTACCAAGTTTTAATGTCTTCCACTGGCCTGCTTCATCCTGAAGTTACAAACAGCCACATGCAATATATGCTTTTCCTATTTTTAACCCTTTGATGCCCAAATTTATATATAATTATATTAAAAAATAAATAATTTGTGTTTTTGCTTTCAAGCAGATGCTAAATTAAGTGGAGATTGTTCATTTTACTCTAGCACACAGAATGCATATAATGCATGTATATCTAATGTATGTATAGAATATTCGGATGTAGTTCCGAATTTGAACGGTCCCCCAAGAAACAAATGCTTGCAAAAGGTTCCTAGGTGCGTATCGAATATGCATGAACCGGCATTGGAGGAACACATAGACTTCCTTGGATGCATTCTGAATGGAAGCGGTTTGAGGCGAATTCGCGACAATAGACATCAAAGGGTTAATTCAAAATAAAGATCACATGTGGAACGCTGATATGCTCAACAGTTAGTTTCAACCAGCTCTTTTTGTGTGAGCCACAAGAAAGACAAACCACAGCCACCTACAGTCATATCTTCCTGACTTCCATGTGACATATACATCACATTTATAGGAGTTCACTCTCCAGCAGCCTTCCCTAAAAGCCGGTAATTCTCTTTTTAACTACACCACTTTTGGGTATCTTCCAATCTCCTCTTAGATTATATTGCCTTTTTAACATTTAGGGTATAGTTAAACCTGCAATAACTGATTTTTTGGGGGAACCTGGGGGTACCTGAATCAAGTTGTGCACACAACATTGACATATCATCAGCTTTTAATTTGGTATGGTGAACGTAATCATTCATTTAGAGTCATGTTTCTGCCACCGAAGGGAAGGACCTGGCTCTGTAGCTGCTGAATGCTCCACCATGGGATACAGTGGGTTTCAAGAGGTTTGTGTTGAAACCAGCTGACTCTTGTGAGAGCGGGACACAGACGAATGTGGATCAGTAGAACGGATTTATTCAACACAAAAAACTCCAGGACTTTCACAAAAACCAAAAGGGGTGGCCCAACACAAACAGGAAGTGCAGGTGGTAACGCGTTGCTTCAGTGGTTGAAGGTAGGTAGGTGGGTGCTGAGTAGGGATGAGCGAGTACACCACTATCTGTATCTGTATTCGGAGTGGGCGGTGCCTAAACCGGAAGTGGGCGCAGAAATGGGTGGGGCTTAAAACTGTACATTATTTTAAGTCTGAAATTGATATGGATTGATCAGAAGTTGCTAATCTACTGTATTCAAAGCCTATATACAGTATATCTCAATAATATTTTCATGAACTACAGAGAGAAAGTGTCAGATACCGCATGCAGCCATATACAATAAAAATATTAATAGAGGTTACTTTGTGTGTTCAGCTATATGTGTGTGTGTAAGTGGTCTGTAAGACTGTTTATTTTTTAATGATCTGTGTGAACTTCATGATTCATGCAAACATCCAGTGATGGCAAACAGGGAAATAATATGTCAGCCTTGTTCACTGTATTCTTCTCAAAAGCACCGCGTTCAGTACGAGCAAAGTTTTTCAACTGACTTCATATCACCAGCCAAACTAAGAGCAAGCAGACGGTAAAAAAAAAAAAAATCCGACCGGGACGGAGGCAGTGACCGACGCGACGCGAGCCGTTTTCAGCTCTGTCTCATGAAATGGACCGTGTACATTACGAGAGATGTGCAGAGACCAAGCGGCAACCTCCGGCGCTGAAAAATGAAGCCAATGCGGAAGCGCAAGAAATAAAATTTTTATAAGGCGTTCGTTTAAAATATACAAAATACATCATTATGCACAATTCATAGCTGTCAATCTAAGTGGCGCCACTTTGATTGACAACTAGCCACTGACGGTCTAAAGGGCGTCACCCCGGCTAATTCTAGTCACTGAGTTTGGGAAAGAGATCGTCGTGGGGTTAGCTAGCTAGCAACGATATTTAGCATTTAACCTAGCTGGTTAGCTGTAGCTAGTTTGATTATTTCGAATAAAGCGTTTTTTTTCAGCCAATAGCGTTCATTCAGCCGGCCCATAGGACCCGCCTCAGCTCCACCCTCGCTCCACCTCTTTGTCCATATTTGGAGTAACTGGAGGTAGGCTACCAAGATGGCTACGCACTACGATTTGCTTCATTTTTGCTCTTCAGAAACCTATGGGTGACGTCACGGACACTACGTCCATATTTTATACAGTCTATGGCAGAGACGTGTCTGTGTAGGGAGGGGCGGGCGCTGTATGTGACTGGCCAATCACAGAGCGTGAAGACAGTCACAGTTACACAATGAGGATTTTCCTTCAGCACGAGCACGGATATTGACGGATTTTACTTGTATCATAATCGTATTCGTCAAAAAGCTCTATCTGTACCAGATACTCGTCTGAAACGTAAGTATCCGGCTCATCCCTAGTGCTGAGACTGGACGGCAGAAACATGCAGAGACACTGAGAGAAAAAGGCAACACTGGAAGCCAAGGATATGCTGGAGAACAGGAATGAACTGGAAACGCTAGAAGACAAGAAATTGTAGAACCAGAGACACAGACAGGGAGCATGGCAAGGGCCTGTATGAAGAGAGTGAGGGACGATCTGGCAGCTCGCAGGTGGAACCAGAGAGCTTTTAAAGCTGCCAGTCGTTAGGTGGAATGAGGGACAGCTGTGAGAAGGGGGAGGGGGGCCCAGCACCTGAAGACCACACCTCCAGCCACTGAAGACCACACCTTCAGCCACTGAAGACCACACCTCCAGCACCTGAAGACCACACCTCCAGCCACTGAAGACCACACCTCCAGCACCTGAAGACCACACCTCCAGTCACTGAAGACCACACCTCCAGCACCTGAAGACCACACCTCCAACCACTGAAGACCACACCTCCAGCCTCTGAAGACCACACCTCCAGCCACTGAAGACCACTCCTTCAGCCTCTGAAGACCACACCTCCAGCCACTGAAGACCACTCCTCCAGCCACTGAAGACCACTCCTCCAGCCACTGAAGACCACATCTCCAGCACCTGAAGACCACACCTCCAGCACCTGAAGCAAACCTGAACAAAAACTAAACCCTAAACCAGAAACACTGGAGTAACTGACTGAAAATAAACTGGTAAAACACAAGAGAAAGAAAACCGTGACAATTTGAGTGTCTTATTATGCAGCACATGCTCCATCAAAAGTATGTCCACCCTCACAACATACTTTCCCTTCCCATTTCATACCAAAAATATGGTCCGATCCAGGAGCAGCTGAATGTTACTTTATTGTCTGTCACAGTCAAATTTACTGCAAATAGACCTGACCCACACGTGCTCCTGATGAAACTCTATACTCATACTAACATGCTGCTTGAATACAGTCTACCATTTCTAACCAGGTCTGTTTTCTGAGAGCTACGTGGGTCTAATCTGGCTCCACACACAATCTCCATTATGAGCAAGAAGAAAGTGAAAGTGGTCATGATTCATGAAGATGAGGTGAAAACAGATCAGACCTGGGCCGAACTGCAAGCTGTTCCCTTTCATACCGTGTGACATGTTTGATGGATAGCGACTTTGATGTTCGCCCGGGCCCGTTGGCACCTTGATGTCCATGTGTGGCCGCGCGGTTGAAGTCGAGCTGCCAAGCAACGGTGATGAGAAACCCTCACCCTTCAACCGCGAGGGACCACCTAGGGATTCGTTGCTACTTTGCCAGTCTCTTTCATGTTCGGTGTCTATGTGCACCATCTGTCTGTCGGTTTGAGCGACGGCTGAGTGACAGGTTCCCTCTGAGAACATGGCACATAACGTTAATGCCAGGCAGGCCCGCGGGCTGAGAAAAGACTGCAGCTGCCCGTCACTCTTCCCAACCTCATCAGTCACTGCGAAGGCAGACGTGACGGCCCTGAGCTCCCTGAAAAACCTGTTCGCTGACATCTCTTCTTTCTGTCACACGGCGGAGAGAAGCTGACTGACTGAGGTGGAAAATACGTCGAATGTCAGGCTGGCTCACATTTGATGGATAGGTGTGGCGATGGAACACAGTATAATGTGCTTTTTTTTATTTCACGTCTTTATGTCGCTAAAGCAAGCTGCTGTTGTTCTCTCTGGAAGTCTTGCTTTGACAGAGGGGTAACCACAGGGGTGTCTACACGTTACTTTTTACCATTGTGCAGAAAATCTATAAGGTTTTACCTTTAAAAAAAAAGTGTGTTTAAAGCCTATGAGGTGTGGTTGCAACTTGGGTTCAGTCGATACAGGTCTTTGAGACGGGACCTTTGCATTGACACTCATTATATCATGTGAGCATTTCAATGATTTTGAGAGGGTGTGTGTATTCTGCTTAAAACAACATTTCGACTTCTGCGGAACAATAAAGGCATCAGCTTTGGAAGAAATGCTTTTTGGATTGTCAGCTGACAACTAGAGGTGTGCGATACTGCAAGATTTGGCATCGATCCAATACCAAGTAAATACAGGGCCAGTATCACCGATACCGATACCAATACCGATACTTTTAATATTTAAGGTTGATGTACCATCACACTGCTGACCCTTAGGTGTTTTTGTGGTTTTTCCTTGGGATTATTTTATTAAAACCATGGACAGAATTTGGGCAAAGTTTAAAGGCGACTGTAAAATACTTTATTATCAAAAACAGAAGCAATAGAGCAGTAAGTAAAATAAAATCCCCCAAACATTGTTATGTGTGCATTTTTTGTGAAGTGAAAAAAATTATTATATGAGAGCAAATTAGTGTTGAGAAACTACAACACAAATATAAAATTAAATTTCCCCCCTTCAGTGCACTTCTTTTCTGGATTTTTCTCAATTAAAAAAAGTGTACAAAATATCAAACCATGTTTGTTACGTGAGGGTACGACATCAGAGCACAAGAGGGGGAGGAGGAGCAAAGTGCGCCAAGTCCAGCGACCTGGCTGTCGCCTCTTTGACGAGACCACACAAGCACATACAAGAGCCAAACTGACATTAAAGTATCGATCTCATCACGCTAGTATCGATCCGATAGCGATACCAACTTGGTATCGATACTATCGATATTTGGATCGATCCGCCCACCTCTACTTACAACTCTTACTGTCTTAACCGAGCAGGCTATGTCTGACAATTTTTGCAACTCAACAAAAATTACAAAAATGTTGCTATTACCACTTTTTACACAGCCTTTGAAAATGACCTTTAATAACAGTTATAACCATCTGGCCTTTAGATATGGTTGGACAACATTCTTACATTAACTACTTTAATTATATAATAATAATGATAACTATCTGGCCGATATCCAGTTGTTTAAAACCTGTATGTGTAAGGTTGGAAAATTCTTACTTTGATACCATCCTGTGGTAGCATCAAGACACTGAACAATGCTCTGCCTCCCCTGAAGGACCTGACCCTGGCACGTAAAAAAAAGGGGGTGAAAGGGATAAAGACTGCACCAACACAGATTTGCTTGATTTCTCTACAAACCAAAAGCTTTAGCCATATAAATAATTAAAGAAAAAATCAATCGGTAACAGTCAATTTCTCCTCCCTGTTATGGTTCACCTTATTGTGCGTCTGACCCTGAGCTGTCTCATTGTTTCATTCATGTTCCTCTGGTTTCTCCTGTGCAGCTCCTGCTTGTGAGAATGAACAGTAGTCATCCCTCCGGAGCATCCTCTCTTTGCATGTAGCCCTCCGAAGCTCGCCTGTGCACCGTCCAAGTCAGAGGGCATAATCTATACCTGCCACCAGGGAGCACTATCCCTCTCTAATGGCTGCTAAACGGCCTTCCTCGGGAGGACAGGGGCCACATCACACACCAAATGGCACTTGTACATGTGCAGTGGCGGCGGCGGCGGCGGCGTGGGCGGCGGAGGGGGTAAATATACTTAAAACACACTACGGCGTATATCAGCGCAGCAGCCTTGACTACGGTTACCACCAGAGAGTCTGACTCCTCCGCATTTCCCAGCCAAAAGGCCAAACGCATTTACAACACTTCAAGTGTCTGCGACACAAGAACGCCCTCTCCACTGTGAAATATGTAAATATTGCACTAATCAAAGGGTTGTGGAATCGCAAAATGCCACGGAAAGGTTATGACCCGGAGCCTGTGCTAATAGGGGAGTGAGGGAGGGGGAGGAAGAGGAGGTGATGGAGGGAGGGCTGGGGGTTGAGTTGTGGTGGTGGTCGGTGGAGGGGGGGGGGGTGGTAGAGGAGTGACAGCTACCACAGGCATTTCTCCTGCCTGAGGAGGACCTTCACATGCTGACCTCCGCCTCCTGCACTCCAACGCTCTGACAGTAATGAATAGGAAGGGGCTGTTTATGCATATCAAATGTTATTTACTCTCCCACAGTCAACTGTAGCCACAGAGCAGAGAAAGAGAGAGCAGTGAAAAACAGGATATTCCCAAAGACCGTGGGCTGCCATTAGAACAATGTGGACAAGAATGCAGAGGCCTCTGCGGTGCACTGAGGTTAATCTATCTATCGCAGTGAATTACATGACATGGGTTTTTTGCGGGGCTTCAGCTCGACTTGCTTTTAAAATGCTGCATTGTTCGCTGCCTTGATTTTTTTTTTTTTTTTTTTTTTCCAGGATTGGAGCGCTTGACAGATACAGAGTACCTACATGAAAACAAGCCCCAGTAAGTATCTAAGTGAACTTGACAATGAACTCCTCTTGATATCGAGCCCACATGATTATTTACTTCAACTATCTCCTGCTCCGCCAAACTAAAGTCTATATCCAGAGACAGAATCGGGGGGATGTTAACATACATTCTAGTCATGTAATATATTTTTAAGCAGGATTAATTCTTCTCCACATTGACATGATTGGTCTTAAATAGCGCAAACCTTAAAGCCAGAGGGAGGAAAAGCCTGAGCGGAATTATTCAAGGGAATGACGTTCAACGACAAGCTCAAGAAAATAACCTTGAGCGCGAACAATGAAGAATCAGCCGCCAGAAAACGTTTGTGTTTTTCCCGAGCCGGGGTGTCATCGTCATCGCTTTATGGCTCGGCTTCATTTTCCATCACCCCTTGTGAGAATTAAGTTGGATCTTAAGTATGTAAATGAGAACCTATTCTGTGGCCCCCACCCTCTCTTATATGAATCCCAGGACAGAGCATGACATTTAACATCGCCTTCACTAATTTGTGCTTAATAGCCAAAAAGTGATTAGAATTAACATTAATGACATTTCATATGTCTCCCCTTCTACATTCATTACCTCTTCTCTGCTGCTGATACTTAACCAGCTAATGCTGCCGGTGGCTGCTTCCTGCAGCTTAAATTTCATGTTACACTTTTGGCAGAAATCTTTCACTCGCCTTTTTTTTTTTTACACTTTCCTGCTCCTTTGCAAGAAGACAACAAGGGAGGAGAATCAAAGCAGGGGAGGGAGGGGGGGTGGGGGTGGTATAAAGCCTTTAAGTTGTGAATCTATTCTATCGGTCACACCCTCTTTACCCATTGACATGAGCATCGCAGCAGATTAAGAAAAAAAAAGGGGGGGGGTCATCTCTTCTCCAGCTCAACGCCTGCTCTATCACCCTCAGCCCCTCTTGTTGAAACAAATGCTGTCCGATAGCCTTCATCTCTTCTCCTTCAGCAGCTTGAGTTGGCTATAGTTTTCCCCCAGCAAAGCCAAATCACAGAGGATAACGGGGCCCGAAGAGATGCTGGCATTTTATTATCATTCCCTCGCTTAGATCTGTACATGGAGGAGATTATTGCCTGAAAAATGAGCATTGTGTTTCTATCAAACGACAGTCTCCGCCAGCCCTCCGCCCGCCTCTCTGGTAATTAGTGACGCTCCCCAACCTTGTTCAAGGGCAGTGAGCTTTTCCCATGTGTTTCTATGGGGAGGTCACACGATCGTACGGCAAGCCTGTGACCAAGGTGGTTCAACATCAGCCTCCTGCCACCTACAGATTCTTATAATATGAGGATATTGATTTATGGGATTTAATAGGTGGACACTATTATGAATTAATTTAACATTACCTTTACATTCATTTCTAACTGTGAAAATGGCTAATTTGATATAACTTTGCGGCAACATTTCCCATCCGTCGAGTGAGCTTCTGCATATTTGAGCAGGACAAACTCACTAAAACATATTTGACTTTATGCTAAAACAGACTAACCATCATATGAACCACACTGGACTTTATTTAAATTGAGTAAAATTTAAAAGAAAAGGAATTTCAACTTATAGAGCTGTTTTTTTTTTTTACCAGTCCAATAACACTAATCCAATTAAAATAATTAGCTTGCATTGCCAAATAACAGATTTTTAAAAAAAAAGTATTTTCAACATGTAAACACACACACGTCATTGATTTAAGAGCAATCACAGCAGCACTATCATTTCTTCCCTCATAGTAACACCACTGACAGTATTGTAATACTCCAGAGTAATTTAAATGTTGCACATGAACCAAAAGAAATGGTGTTAAGTGGTGTTCGAGCAATTTAAGTTTAATACAGAAGAATCTTTAAAAAGGGCAAAAAAAGCCCATTAATTAATGCTTTTCTGCAGGTTTACTGATTTTTCTCTCATTAAGATCATTAACTGGAGGGCAGAGTTTAAACACCTTCTTTTTGTTTACCACTACAACACTGCTGTTTTACAAGGATGGAGGACAGAGGTGGCAGTGAGAGAGGAAAACACAGAGGACTGCTGTGGACAAAGGGAGCGGAGAGGGCATTTTAGTGCAGGGTTGGGGGGTTAAAAGGGTAAGAAGAGCTGGGGGTGATCATGGGTAATGGCAGGGACCCGGCCGCTGACAGACAGGCCAATCTCCCGCCTGGACAGACTCAAGAGAGATGTGTCAGTCTCCACCGGCACCCCGGGCCAGCTGCACCACCACACCGCTAAATGTGTATTGGCAAAGTGTCGGTGCCAATGCCATTAGGCAGCATACTTAAATTCCCCTGTAATTTTCTATGGCGCTCCTCGTTATTGGCACCTCTGATGGGTCGAGTATTTGAATCCTGGTTCAGCTTTAATGGACGACTGGTGGTGGTGAGCAGCGGGGCGATTTGTTATCACTCTTACAAGACACGTCCACAAGCACGCACGCACACACGTGCACACACACACACACACACACACACACACATGCAGTGTTATTGTCCTTCTAAGGACACCAGACACAATTCATTCCCTATTGCCTGAACCTCACTGCTATATGGTTTACCCCAAGCTAACCCTATTTTTACCTGCAGCCAAAACTACAGTTTCAATCTTAAATCAAATGCACACACACACACACACACACACACACACACACACACACACACACAAACATTCTAAATATATATATAAAAAAATCAGAAGAGTAGATAGAGAATATTTTTATATTCTTACAAAGAAGGGGTGGGGGGTTCAATTCTCAACCTAAATTAGCACAAAGGTAAAAAGTAAAAAAACAAAACAGGATGTCAGAAATCTCCCAACACATTGTTAAAGATCACCACATTGTTAAGAGGCTTGTGACACTTTCTAAAAAAACGTTGTCCATCAAAAGAGAGAGAGAGAGATTTCTGAGAATTCTGCTGTTCCAGGCCCAAAGAGGGAAAAGGATCCAATATTTTACAAAAAAAAAAAGTTTTAAAAAATGCCTTGTTTTTTTCTTCTTTCCTACCCATTCGTCATCTCACGTGTCCTCAGATTTTTCTTGTGACCATCTGGAGGGGATCTGACCCCCAGTTTGGAAACACTGGACTAAACTACTGAACTGAAATAGTGTGAAGTAGCTCCATCTCTGCCTTTAACAAGTCCAGCTGTAAAATGATTCTTACATTGATGCATTAGTGTTATCAGCATACTGTCGCTCACAGGGGACATTTTTTCAGCTGATTTTTACTTGTTGCTGATAAAACTTTTTGACGTCTTAATTCTGGATGCAGTTTGTTTACTTGTACTTCTACTAATCCTTACAATGTTGTATTTGTAATGTTGATTGACTGAAAGAAATTCCCTCCAAACTTACATGTATAAACACACAGTAATTGTCACAAATTAGCAGTAAAGTACAAAGTAGAGTACAGACACTTCACCATGTCTCATCGCACCACCAGGACAGATCCAATGAGGAGAATAGCTTGGAGACATTGTCTGGCTTCCAGTGCTGATCTGAGATCAGGCCCTCGCCAACCAAACCTCAGCCATTATCTTTATGGGTCAACAAGGACAAACTCACATGTGAACTGACTGTGATTAGCATTTAATTATATTTTTAATTTTTCATCTTAATTCTCACTGGATCATGATACAATGAGTGCAAAGGAATGAGATATTTTTACTGTCTCTCACCATCTGTGACCCAAAAACACATTAAAACTGCTAGAATTTTCATGAGCAAACGATTGTGAAGTTGTTTTGGACTCTTGTGGGATTTGCAGCTTTGAACGTCTCTTTTTTGCCATTTTACAAATCTGCTCTCTCCCTTCCAGCGACATTGCCCGTAGTCGTGTGTCGAGGGAATACAGCCTTCATCAGGCCAAGACAAACACACGTTCAAAAACACACACGAGCCACCACAAAAGTTAAATAACTATATACAGGAGCAATTTAGCTGCGCTGTAATTTGTATATAGTGTTTGACAACCTTGCTGGAGAAGTTTTCACCCCAGAAATGCTAAGTAGTCCCAGCAGGAGTCAGTCAGGAAGAGGAGAGGGGCTCTTTGCTGTTTAATGTATTCTTCAGCAGCCCAGAGGCCTCCAAAACGCTGCATGTCTTTACCATCCAGCGTACACACACACACACACACACACACACTCACACACACTCACATATCTGTCGGCACTCTGAAGGAACACTGCTAATGGGGCTGTTTTTAATGAGCCAGGAAGAGGAGAGTGACCCTTCGAAGGTGAATATCTCTATCTCTCTCTTTCTCTCCCTGTATTTTGCTGTGTGTATGCACGCATGCCATTCACACACACACACACACACACACACACGTACACACAAATTCACACGTGTGCTCACGCAAGTCCTCGTGATTTTATACGAAGTTGTAATATTTATGTCTAATTGTTTTTAACCGCCATAATTACTCTCAGCTCTCGGCTCATTCATTCATCCGATCGTCTCATCAGGAGCGAGCGTGTGAGACATCAGAAGGCAGAAGTGTGTGTTTTTACGGCTGGAGAGCCTGCATAAATTGTAAGGGTTTGGAAAAAAAAGAGCCCTGCAGCAATAGTCCTCCGCAAAGCTGCAGGAGATCCGTCGATTTCCTCAAGTTCCACTTCACGTTGCAAGGGACATATCCATCCCCAGACAACCATTCCACTTTATTTCACTGATTTTATGATCTTTTTCCGGCAAAGAAAAAAGGAAAAGGGGAAGAGGGAGAGGAGGCAGTTCTGCGAGCGGCCAAAAGATGGCACACTATGTATGGCGGGAAGGCGGCGGTGGCGAGCGTTGAGGCTGGCTGTGGTGTCTGTATTTAACCCAGAACCTGGAGAGCGTCTGTGTTTCCTCTGCTGGGAATCTTCTGCTTCCAGGATTCATGCAGGAGGAGGAGGGAGAAGAAGGAGCTAGGTAGGTGAACGGATGTCATGCTTCTGCCCATGTTGCTCAACAAGCCCTACTGTGGCTGCTTTAACACTGAAAGGAGCCTGGGGATATATAGCTGTGACATTTCATGTGAGAGTGGCCGCTTCGTTTTGTCTGTGCAGTTACAGTGCAATCTGAGAATGAGGCTAAAAATTTGAGTTATTCTGATGATTTGTTTTTTTTTTTAAACGTCTCATACAGAAAATAAATGCACTAACTGAGCAGGTAGGACGTATTGCGCAGGTTAATATTTTTGGTTCCTAAAACAAATGGGAGGGGAATGAAAAAAATATTTTTTTTAAAAAACAAATTAGTCATGAACATGCTCATTAATAACAGCAAAATTGTCTTTTTATGGGCGTTGCTGATTCCTTCTAAACGTTCTTTCCTCACGCCGGTGCTCGCAGGGCCAGTTTAAAATCTGCACTAAACAATTTCTTTTTTAACATGAGTGATTGGAATCTCACTTTTTTGGGGGGGGGGGTTAATCGGGAATTATCGCATCAGATACATGACAAAAATACAACGTGGAAATTTTCAAAATAAGATATGATTCACTACCTAAACTACAATTTGTACCAACACTTGTGATGAGCACAAACTGATGTGCCGATGCTTTTAAATACCAAATACATTTATTTACTTATTCATGATTGTAAATGAATATTTCTCTTTTATTGTACTTTCCAGACGCAGCTCGGTATTAACACTGCGAGCCAACGTTAATAGTGTGTTCCTACAGTGTGATTACATTTGCTCCCTTACCACACAAACACTTAACATCCCCGCTTTGAACATGGACACGCTCCTACACACACACACACACACACACATACACACACACACACACCCATGCTACAAGACCACTGAAAATCAATGTGACAGGTTTCAGTCGTCCCTCAGTGTACACATCCCCTCTCAGACTCTCTCCTGACATCTGCTCGATTACCTCCTACAGCCACACACACACACACACACACACACACACACACACACACACACACACACACACACACACACAGAGAAGCCCTCCCCGTGGCCGCTCTAAGCCCCTCTGAGCCATATGAAATGTAGTCGGTGCAGGAGAAACCAGATACTGCTGGCTGTGTCACATTGCGTTTGCCGCCACCCGTCAGGAGCGGGTCTGTTTGACTAGCAGACGTTATGACAGCGTCAGTCATCCTCCAGCCCAGCAGCAGGCTGTGGGACAGAGAGGAGGAAGAGGAGGAGGAGGAGGGGGGGGGCAAGACCTCCACCACGGGCTGACTAGGAGGTGGCGAGGAAGGGAGTAGAGTTCTGCATCTACAGGAAACACGAGTCTCTGATTTCAAACACGTCATGTGTCCTGCATTTAATCTGTGTAACATTTAGATATGGAGAGATAGAGTTGTGTTTTCTTTTCAGCAGCACCATGCTTCACATTCAGACAGTGACACCTGCAGAAAAAGGCAGGGTGATACCTATTTTTTCAGCTGGTCCAAAGAGCCTCCAGTGGCTCTCTAACCTCTCACATTATGCCTGTGTGAATGTGTGTGGATGTGTGTGTGTGTGTGTGTGTGTGTGTGTGTGAATGTGTGGGAGTGTGTGTTGGCGTCTGGCTGGGGGATTTGACAGCTGGCAAGTTGGTGATTGAGCTGCTTATCCTGTCAGACCTGACGGCTAGACTTGCATTTTTATTTCATTTTATGCTGCTTTATATATTTTTTAGGCTAAGCTGCGGGAGGGTGCAATATGTCAGCGCAGAAGCAGCGCAGATAACAGCCCGCTACAAACACTCATGACAGTCAAGGACACACAAACACAGGTGTACACTCAAACAAAGCTGCACTTCATACTTCCCACACACACACAGAGAAGATGTGACGGCAGCGCGGTTTGTCAGGTCGTCCGACAGCGCAGACAGCGCCGTGAGCTCCCATGTGGCCTGGAGCGTTTCCAGACAGCAGGACAGGAGGCCCGGACAGCAGCACCTCACGCCCTCCCCCGCCCCCTCCCCCTCCCCCGGCCTCACCTCCAGCCTCACCCACTGCCTCTCAGCGCGCAGGACAGCAACCCTCAGAAGAGCCGGGCAGGATGAGAGGTGATGGACAGGCCGTCTCTGGTGTGAACTCCCGCCCTCTCTGACAGCTCGCTGTGACAGAAAGCAGCAGAGAAGGAAACAGAGTTAAAGTGGTGATCCTCAAAATGCTTGTGTTTTGGTGCTGTTCTGTCTCTGTGCATTGTGGTTTCATATGTCAATCAGTGGGCGTCTGTGGGGTCGTTTTTTTTTCCTTTTGAAAATGTTAAAGTTTCTATAGGTGGCACTCTTTTCCTCATCTGCTTTGAGACAGTACTTATCAGTACTCACACTTGGACTTTTTCTTCTGTTTATTTAATCTGAAATGTCAGATGCATCGCCTCCTGTGTGCCCCATGCTTGGTTTTCAGAACAGCAAATGTCAAAGCCTTTATAATGACTTCAATTTGATTCACTATTGCATTATGTATATTAGTGATCGACAGTTGTAAAATGGACATAAGTTCAGTCATGTACACACATATAAGTACAAGTACAAACTGTGAATTTCCTCACTGTGGGATGAATAAGGGTATATCTGATCTTAAATACAACAATATAAAAGTACCTCTATTCCAAAATCCTACTTAAATACAAAAGTATTATCTACAAAATGTACTTACATTTTTACAAACATCAAAAGTAAAAGTACTTTATTTTGCAGTAAAATGGCCCATGTGAATGATACATTAGTTTTTCACTATTGCAGCAGGTTTAGTTGAAGCTGGTTTTGGTAAGATTAGTCCTCTGGAAATGTAGGGGTCATAAGGGTCACAAAACCTGAGGGCTTGTGATGATGATGAAGATGATTACTGGGGTATGAAAGAAGGAATTAAAAACCAAAAGTTACAAGATTGTTTTTTGGATGGATCTTTCACTTTTTTTTAAAATGAAATATTGGATAATTTTATTGTTTGATCCTCAAAAAGTTATTTACATTAAATGAGAAATAAGATGAGATATTCCTTTATTCATCCTTCAGTGGGGAAATTCACAAAATGAAAAGAAATTTCTAACTTACAGACATCAGAAATGTAACAAGGAGCCTGGATTTATATACATATAGCAATGCATTTTTTAAATATGATTATCATGTGCTTATTAATGTAAAATCTGGAAAGAAACATTTGGTAAGAATTAAATGTAGAGCAGCAAAAAGTACATTTTCCGCTGAAATTCTTGAGTAAAGTACAACTGCACTTGAGTACATTACATGGGTAGATGTACTGCACGTGCTTTCAAGAAACAGTTAAATACTTCGAATGCAAACTGTGCAGTGGCAGACAAACGCTGGCTTCCTGCACGGCCCTCCTCGCTCGCTGCTGCTGTCAGTCTCCTTCACAGCCATTCTATGTATCACTACCTCAGAAATGAAGGCCCCTCTCCTATGAATGATTAATAAACAAACCTATTAACAATGCGGCAGACATTTCACAAAAGGTTCATTTTGGGAAATACAATCTCCCTTTTGTTAATAATGTCCATTAATCATGTGAGGATGTCACTTAACGCAAGGTTAATGAAACACTGCTAATGCCTGGCTAATCTATCCCCAGTCAGAGAGCCGCTACCACTGTAATTCCTAACCCCTCCAAACTATTTTCCGGGGGATTCTCGTGCTGTGATTGATGGATGCGGGACAGGGGATGTCCATTATTTTTAAGTGGAACACAGAGGCAGAATGTGGGGTCAGCGGTGGGCCGGACTCAGAAAGCTTTACCTGTCCAAACGGCTAATGAAGCACTGACAAGATATATGGGAACACTTTGGGGGAGAATTTAAGTATGACATAACAACTTGATAATGGATTTACTGTGGCGCTCGGAACCATCCATTCACAATCAAGCATAATGTTCATGGCCTCCTTCCTCCATAATCCTCTGGCAAAGTATGGATGATGAGAGCGACTTCGGCTCTGTGCACGTCGGCGGCGCTCGTGTTGTTTCCTGTGCGCCGCTTGTTCTGACTTTCATTCTCCAGCTGTCAGGCCGACCTATTAAACAGAGTATTATTTTTTTTATGTGTGTGTGTGCATTGTGTGTGTGTAAGCATGGCGTGGTGTAAGCACAACATTAGCAGAGAATGTTCATTGTAATGTGAGTGTCTGGTGCCAGCTGAGCGGAGCTGCAAGCTGTTTGGAGAAGCGGATGACTGTTTGATTGTGTGATGACAATGTGAGCCTTGCATCTCTCTTCCTTTCGTCTGCGTCTCTGAAGAATGCTGACATTAAATGTTTGATGTTGGCATGCACAACTGATGTACAAATAAAAAACCTCACCGGTGAGACATGTTTTTTTCTTCTTCTTCTTCTTGCATTTTGACAATACATTTGTTGTTTCTGTTGTTTCCAGATTCAACTTTACCTTTTCCCCCTTTTTAAAAGTTTGGATTGTTTTATCTCTTTTTTTTTTCCCTCTTGAACCAGAAAGTCGCCAGAATTGAGGAGAAAAACAGAAAATTCACTCAGGGTCGCATATGACTTTAGGAATGAATGTTTTCCAGTGGAACACCTCTTGGTTTGCAGTGGGGGGTGTATACAGCGTGACGCCGCTGCGAGGGTGGGGGCGGTGCTGGTGGAGCAGAGGCAGGTCAATATGAGTCCTAATAAAGCGTGAGTTCATTTCCCCGCTGCGCTCCCCCCTGGCCACCGACCGCTCCATATACAAGTCAAATCGGCTTTTTGCCTCCCAAAGCCCTGTGATTTATGACCCGGCTCCATTGACCAGACCAGCTAGTTTTCATTTTTGTTAAATCACGCAGCCTCTTAAATGAAACTATTGATTTAAAGTCAGCTTACTGAGGATTTAATTTGTATTTGGAAAATTAAAGCAGGTAACGCTTTATAATTTCACACTACACTGGAGTGGAACCAGTTATCCCCTGTCCCGGACCCACCGTGTCCCAAGAATAGACGCTAACCCCCACCCACCCAGCACCACCTATTCCCCTCTCATTTCTCCCTCCATCTGGTTTCACTGGCCACTTTGTGTGGCCATTAATGAATTTTGGACAGGGAGAGGAGGGATTTATGGCCCTGGGACTCCAGCCTGGACCGTCCCGTACTTAGTGCCCCTTCGCTCGGGGGCTGCTGCCACAGCACATCACCACTTACTGCTGTCTTTCCCCTGATTTCCCGTGACCTTGACTTGCACCGGTGTTGTCTGGACTTGACTTTCCACCGGCCAGCACCTCTCCGGCAGCAGCCGGGATGATGCCGTCACGGAGAGACTTGAGAATCAGGTGAACTCGTCCTTTCATCCACGTCTCAAAGAGAGGCTTTGCGTCAGTTTATTTGTTTGTTCACTGGTTTGTCACCACTGTTCCACTTTCCATGAAACTTGGGGAAATGATAAATCGCAGACAAGAGAACGGGAAAAACATCCCATATCTAATACGTTGTGGTATTTTCAAAATGGCACGTGTGATTCCTCCGACACCCCTGCGTCCCATTTTGTCAAAACCCGGAGAAATGATGTGTCTCACCTTTTCAAAAATTACACTTCCTGGCCAAAAGAGGAAGCTACAATTACAGCTGAAAACATGGTGACATGTTTGTTGCTGATTGTCCCTCATTTTTTGGGGGGGGCGGGAGAAGACGCGCTCACCGTCGCCTTGTCTCAGCTTTGTCTCCAGGTCTGCTTCTGCCGTCTCCTCCGCTGACACCATGGCAGCCAGGCATCCCTCCCCGCTGCCCCCTTCCCCCCTCCTCACCCCTCACCCTGCCATAAGCTCCTTCACCAAGCCCCTCATTAACCCCTCCCTCTCCCCCTGGCATTGAAAAGGCGCTGTCTTTAAACCTGTCCCTGCATCTTCAACAGAGTTTTCAACAGTGAGCATGTGGGCGGATGGGTGGATCCCTTCCCCCGTGCCCCCGCACTGACTGTTTTATATTATATTTAGTAATAATAATCACAGTTATTGCGCCTCCTCCTCCTCCTCCTTCCTTTTTGTTAGAGCCTCCTGCTAGCGGGGCGGTGGGACGGCATGGCTGTCTCCCTGGCCTCCTCACCTCCGAAAGGGCTGTGTGTGTCGCTCACCCTCCATAAAGGAGAGGGAGGAGCGGCGGGTGGGGGTGGGAAGCTCTAGGGTGTCATTAGCTCCTTTCTTCTCCCCAGGAGGAAACAGCGGTTTGACTACCATGATCCTGACCCCCCACCCCATCCAGCACCCACCCCCCCCTCCTCCGTTGCCCTCCCCAACCCCTTCACCCTTCTTGCTTCCTTCCATCCTCACGACCCCCAAGCACCCCCACCCCGGGGGGGCTCTCCATAACTGTTTATTAACACGTCTTTGACTTCACTAGACTCTTTACACTGAGCTCACCCCTCCACCCACCACCTTCACTCAGACGTCACTTGAAGCCTGCGTTTTCCCTTTCATTATCAGGGACCTGTTAGAGCTGCGGGATTCTTAACCTTTCAGCTCAGTTCATGTAGGGGAATTTCCCTTCATTTGCTTTATTTGTCCTCATTTGTGCGTGTACTTCCTGTAGAGACCGAGCAGCAGAGAGAAACTTTGATGATTTTTGATATGATTAACCACACTGTCACCATGATTATGTTATTTTCTAATTATGATTCTTAAGTTAAGAGTTTTGGTTACCCTACCTTTTGGCTTCTGATAGTGTATCTATTAAAAATGTATATAAGAATAAAACATGTTTTTTAGTTATCATTGAAACAAGTTCATTAGTCAAATTTAAATGTACAGCTTCTCTGCTTCTGAGAGGTTGTTCCCACCCCCAAGTACAACATTTTGTTCCTGATTAACCAGCGGAAGTTTCCACCCGCTGCAGCTCACCATTTGATTCATCACAAACACGTCACCAGCTATTACACCACGTGAAAAAAATGAAATATTTATAAATGGGAGGGTGTGAGAGTCAGAACGTGTTTCTTGCCTCAGGGCTATGATATGCAGTCGAGGATTTGTGATTCTAATTTTTTTTTAAATGTTATGAGCACCAACTTAAGTTAAAGGTATGATAGAGGGCATTAGTGAGTGTGTGGCCTGAAGTGTGTGAAAAGTTTTGCGAATGGTTGTAAATGTGGTTTTAAATACAATACACAGATTTTTTTTCCCCTCTACAAACGAGTCTCTCGGGTAAAACTGCTGTAATGGACAAACATAAAATCTTCACTTATTTTCAGGGAAAAAAAAAGTTTCACTGTTTTTTTTTTTAAATTAACCATACTTTGGTAAAAATAAATAAATAATTTACGAATACACAAAAGAACGTATGTACTGTATGTGCGACTGTCATTTTTTATGAGCAGGATCAATGTGGGATTGAGTACAGCTGTCAGTCAGATCTGGCTTTGATTGCTTCTGTCTCTGGGGGGAGGAAGTTTGACTGTGTCTGGGACGATCCAGGACAGTAGTGACTGACTGACTGTATGAGTGTCCCACAGGGAGATTGCACAAGGGTCTTTGGGCTGGGCTGCCAAGCTCATATCTCTCTCCTCCCATAAACATCACAGAGCGCTGATGTCTTTAAAAGGCTCTGAATGACATCTGGGAGTGGAGGAACACTGTGATTAATCGCCACGTTGATTCTCATGGAAATCACCCCGGGTCGACGCAGAAAGAGAGGAGGAGGAGCTGGAAACCGTGTGAAAGTGACTCCGGCCAAACACACAAAGATGATTGCTCACAAGGGGAATTTTATGTTATCAAAAAGGGGATTGTGCTTCGTACAATGGCCTTCCTCTGGTGCCAATATGTTAGTCCATATTTCAAATCTATAGCCTATAAATTGGCATTTGAAATCGTTTAGAGTGGGAATGTCTTGCATGCAACTGGGTGAAAAGACGTCTAAATCATTTCCTAATCATGAGCCAGTCATTGAGTCAATCTATGGATTTACAAGGAGGAGTGACAAAAGCAGGTTTTTTTTAATGTAAAAGTTGCAAAAAAACCTACATCATGTACATCATGATTGAGTGAGCAACATCAATTAATGACACAAGTGTTACACTCATGGATAAGTGTTAGGCAGTAAACGTGGGATTATACTTGATTTAACGGGGATGTTGGTACTGAGTCAGTGACTCTGATTTCCCACAGGAAAAAACCTCTATCTCTTGTAAATGCTGTGCATGTAGCGGCTTAGGTAATTCATCCAGGGGATCACTCAAATAAACTGATCTTAGTGATAAATGCAGGTTTTGGAAAGACGTAGACAGATGTTCCTTCTTTATGAAAAAAAGAAAAAAAAAGAAAAAAAAAAAGGTGTGCCATATTTGAAGAAGTGCGGAATTCACAACACTACTTCTTCATAACAAAGCCTTGGAAAGTTGAGGCTGACACCTCCAAAAATGAATGAAAGTTCAATGGCGTTCTGAATGTTTGTCAGGAGCTGTAGTTTATACTGTTTGGCATAACTGCCTTCCTCGAGCCATAAGTCTATGCCAGCATTAAAAACAAATAGCCGGGTCTGAAAAAAAAGAGCAGGGAAGGAGGAAATTTGCCCGAGTGAAGAATTGATTTTGTCTGGCCCAGGAGAGTACTTCATTCTTGGTCACGGCAGCGGGAGGGCTCCGAGACGTGTTTTACTAACAGGAGAGCAAAGGCACCCATGCAAAACTATTTTTTAACAGTGCCTGGAAAAATCACCCACTCCTGTGCCCCATTTTTTTCCTTCTTTACAGATGACACAATACTTTCCAGTCACTCGTCAGCGGAAGCACCTCACGGCCACTTTTCAGATTTAAAGCTGCAGCAGAGCAACATGCCACTTTTTACTCTGTTAGATTTATGGATTTACAGTAAAGGAGGACACACGTCTCTCATGGAAACAGGAAGGAGTTCCCACCGGAGGCGCCAAACCTGTCGCACTTTTCTCATGAACATTAACGGTTAATCCCTTTATTCTGTTATTAGATATTATTTGCAACAGGCTATTGATTTTGATTCCCAATGATTAGATGATTAGAGCGAATGATAACCCAACTGTCCCCATAATTGAATATCTCTTTTCTTACTCTATGAAAACACACGATACAGATAGCGTGCACGCGGCGGCTGTCACCGTTTCTGTCCAGCTCAGCAGAAGCGGCTGCTTTTATAGGGGCTGGTAAGGAGCGGAAAATGTGAATAAGCGAATTTGGAAAGCCTGACTCTTCTCTGCAGTGCTATGCAATTTGCAATTTAGTGTGAGAGCTAAGTGGCTCATTTTTATGTGAACACCATTGTGTTCCTAACTGTGCAGCAAACAATCGCTGTTCCAAGGCAAAGAATGACACAATGTGAACAATGGAACAATGAGGGCCTTTTTTCTCTCTGTTGCTGCCTGGAGGAAAAAAAAAAAAAAAAAAAAAGATCCTTACAAAACAAAAAAAAAAACGGGGCTGGTATAATTGTTTTCTAAGGCTGTGATTCGGAGATGTTAAGCATTTTTTTCAGGGAGGAGACGAGACGATGTTATGCACAAAAGAACGTGAAGTGCGCACCGTCACACACACTCGTGCAGACACGCAGGCACGCGGGGGTCGTGTACACACACCCGGGTGCCTGTATACAGCGAGTGCACGAGCCGCCGCCGCCTCGTGTCATGTGTGTTAGTGTGTATGTTGACAGGGATCAGCGATGGGTGTTAAAACATTTCAGGCCCTTGCTCTCCCCACAGCCATAGCATTGACAGTGTGAGAGCTGCCACTGAGCAGCCTAACCTGACACTATCTATCACTGGGAGCATGCAGGAGTCAATGCTACACTGCACACACCGACACACAGCCTCCCTCACTGTCTGCTGCACTCTGTCTCACTTCTTCTTCCCCTCTCTCTATTTACAGTGTGTGTCTCTTTGTCCCTCTGCCCCATAGACTGTATAAAATATGGACGTAGTGTCCGTGACGTCACCCATAGGTTTCTGAAGAGCAAAAATGAAGCAAATCGTAGTGCGTAGCCATCTTGGTAGCCTACCTCCGGTTACTCCAAATATGGACAAAGAGGTGGAGCGAGGGCGGACCTGAGGCGGGTCCTATGGGCCGACTGAATGAACGCTATTGGCTGAAAAAAGCTGCATTATTCGAAATAATCAAACTAGCTACGGCTAACCAGCTAGGTTAAATGCTAAATATTGTTGCTAGCCGGCTAACCCCACGACCATCTCTTTCCCAAACTCAGTGACTAGAATTAGCCGGGGTGACGCCCTTTAGACCGTCAGTGGCTAGTTGTCAATCAAAGTGGCGCCACTTAGAAAAACAGCTTATGAGACTAGAGCCATTTTTTGAACCAGGCTGTAAATATGTTTTTTTCTGTCGTAAAATCGGACATTTTAACATGGGGCTCAAATGTAATTGACTCCCTTCTGCAGCCTGCTCTAGTGGTTATTCGAGGAACTGCAGCTTTTTTGCACTTCCACATTGGCTTCATTTTTCAGTGCCGGAGGTTGCCTGCAGGTTTACTGTTGTGGTTTGCTTGCACTTCTCTCACAGCAGCACCTGCTCTGTGCACTACTTGCCCAGCACCAAACAGCAGGAAAACAAAGTTAGTGACTGGCTGGTGAATGTACTGTAAAGGCTAATGGAGCATTTGCCAGCTAAAGAGCTAGATATTTATCTCTAAAAATAGTTGAGACCAAACACGGAGGTGAAAGTGAAGTGAAACTTGTGCTGCTTTTTCAGATGGCAGGAATACTACTATAGGCAAAATAGTTCACAGATTCATCACATCAATGTATGTCAGAGTTGTGTTTACAGCCTGTTCCCTCTGCCAACAAGAGGCTATCAGTCATTGCAGGTTCAATGCATAATTTCTGATTCCATGTGAAAGCTGACCTCTGCTGACAAGCAGAATACTGTTTTCATCACGTCTCTGTATGTGTTGCCACATGCTGGCATGTTGGCACTTATAGCAATGTGTTAATGTGCATATTTGTATAGGCTGTGTTTGCATATGTACAACTTCTAGGCTATGTTGGAATGACTGCCATCCTTTTATTGAAAAACCTGTGTGGGTGTCCCTTTCTTGGCCGTGAATAGTCTATGTAGCCAAGCAATTTAAGATCAAATTACACCCTGTGAGATCTTGTGCTCGGCCTGACAGCCCCCCCAAACACTAAATAAATCACCTTTTTACTGTGGAGGAAACTGCGTGGCTCAGCTGCACATGAGAGCTCTCCCATTTTAAACAGCACGTTTCTACTCAACACACCCAACAACAGAGGCTCTCCATTTCACCACTGGTTGCTTTCACTCACTGTGGCTGACCAGAAAGGAAACACACGTTCACATTAGCCAGAGTTTAAAACAAGCTTTAGTTCTGGGCAGCCATGTCTGTGGTGGAGACTATGTGCTCGCCGATGTGCATGTTTGGTGTCTCAGACTTGGAATGCAACGCAGGGTTGAATATTCATGATAAACGGCAACAGAGAAGTGCCAAAATGTCCCACTTGAGTGAAAGCACTGTTGCTTCGCTGGAATTCTCATGCTCCTGTAACATCCAGAGGCATATTTGAAATGTACTTTAAGCAAAAGTTAGGTTTATGACAAGGCTGGTCTGTGGACTGAGCCCAAACCATAGACTGTATAAAATATGGACGTAGTGTCCGTGACGTCACCCATAGGTTTCTGAAGAGCAATAATGAAGCAAATCGTTGTGCGTAGCCATTTTGGTAGCCTACCTCCGGTTACTCCAAATATGGACAAAGAGGTGGAGCGAGGGCGGAGCTGAGGCGGGTCCTATGGGCCGGCTGAATGAACGCTATTGGCTGAAAAAAGCCGCTTTATTCGAAATAATCAAACTAGCTACGGCTAACCAGCTAGGTTAAATTCAAAATATCGTTGCTAGCCGGCTAACCCCACGACGATCTCTTTCCCAAACTCAGTGACTAGAATTAGCCGGGGTGACGCCCTTTAGACCGTCTGTGGCTAGTTGTCAATCAAAGTGGCGCCACTTAGATTGACAGCTATGAATTGTGCATAATGATGTATGCTGTATATTTTAAACGAACGCCTTATAAAAAAATTCGGCCCCCCCAGAGTTGTCATGGAGTAGAAAAACAGCTTATGAGACTAGAGCCATGTTTTGAACCAGGCTGTAAATATGTTTTTTTCTGTGGTAAAATCGGACATTTTAACATGGGGCTCAAATGTAATTGACTCCCTTCTGCGGCATGCTCTAGTGGTTATTCGAGGAACTGCAGCTTTTTTGCACTTCCGCATTGGCTTCATTTTTCAGCGCCGGAGGTTGCTGCTTGGTTGAAGGGGACTGATCTGTATCTTGCAAAACAAAACAATATAACTTACACTGAATTTCTAGGGGATCAATAAAATCAATAATCTTCCCAAGCAGAAGTGAGGCAGTCTGGTTATGAGGCTGTTTCTTACTTTGCAACAGTTGTAGAAGCTCAAAATTATAGAGTGGAAGATGTGATCTCCTGTGTTGGAGTCACTGGCAGCAGTGTGGATCATGGCTGCATGCAATGTAACTCTCTAATACTGTTAAATGAGCACGTCTTCGAGTGCACCAAATGTTTTAAAACGTCATAAATATCTACTCAACATACCATCTTAGGTTAATAGAAATGTAACCTCTTTCATGTTGCCAGCTGTTGGTCCTGTCGTCATTTGTCTGCTTTGGTTTGCTGGTGTTATTGTGTTACTTCCTGGTCAGCAGATACAGCCGGGGCCTCTGTTGTGGTAGATGTTGGCTGACGGTTGAAACGAGCGGCTGCCGCGGCTCCGAGGGGCCCCCCGTGCCTGCAGGCAAAGCTGACCCCGCCGTCCTCCTCCGACTATCAGCGACGAGGCGGCGATCCTCGCTTCAGGCAACAAACATACAAGGTGGGGGATGGAGGGCGGGGGGAGGGAGGGGGGGAGGGCAAGGCTGCATGGGGCAAAAGCTTAATTTGCCTGTTTTGTCACTAAATGTAAAAAGGGAGCTGCTCAGAAGTGCAACATTTTACGCAGTGTTTAATCCTACTCTGTCATGGCAAACAAGGGGCTAATGGGGAAAAATGGGGTGAGGGAGTCGTGAGCGGGGTGGTGGAGGGGTTTTCCCTGAAGTGTGGAGAGCCAGTTGACTGGTGGTGTTCATGCATATTTGCATCCTCTGCACACTCAAATTTGCACCCATTTACGACATGTGAAGATGTGCTGTATATTTAATTTGTAATTGAAATAAGGCACTATATACTGAGGAAAGCAACACAATTTCATGAAAGGTATCGGAATATTAATGATTT
This sequence comes from Centropyge bicolor, assembly GCA_037975185.1. Taxonomy (NCBI): domain Eukaryota; kingdom Metazoa; phylum Chordata; class Actinopteri; family Pomacanthidae; genus Centropyge; species Centropyge bicolor. The sequence goes on along the minus strand of JBBMOC010000212.1, from coordinate 94,393 downwards.
TCAAAATAAATATTTCAAGCATCTGTGTTTTTTTAGGCAATTTTCTCACACCACTGTTCTTACTAAAAATGACAGAATTAGTTGTTTTTTCAACATTTTCCTGACAAGCAGCCTTCTCACAGTTCTATGTATAAAGATATGTGATGTTACACTGTCACATGACCTCTGACAGAGGGTTGATGAGGGGCCTTAAAAACAGTGTGACAAGACCAGAAACTGTTGTTTGTATCCAGTGTCCTTCCCACCTGGTGTCTTTAAACTACGGGGGCAATCTTTTCTTTACCTTAACCAAGTCGTTTTAGTTACCTGAACTGCAGTTTCTACCATAGAGGTGAAGGATTGTGCAATGCTAATATGAGTTCCTTTTAGATTAGTTATCGGGATTGATTTGAAAAGTACTGACAAACAGGCCATTTTCAGAAGTATCTGTTAAAGTTATTACTTTTAAAGCGAAGTAGCAAAATAATAGAGAAGAGAAAATGTATCAGGATGACCCCCCCATTTTCAGTTTACTTGAATCATTTTCAGGTGCTATTGCAGCGAGCTGTTTCCTAAGTTAAACAGAGAAGAAGTCTTTTAAGGAAAAAAAAAATGGCACTGATTGTTCAGTAATCATTATCCGTCTGATTATCACCAACAGCACTCACCTTTTTATTTACTACTATAACACTGTGCATCACGTCCGACTGGCTGCGAAAAGGAGAGATAGCAAACAAAAAGGTATTTGGTGAAGGGTTTTTTTTTGGAACTACACCACATTTCTCTTTGAGTGACAGCCAGCAGTATTTTCAAGGCTTTCCTTCCTAGTGAAGCCCGGGCGACAAACTGCACATCACAAGCCGGCCAAGATGGCATCCATCGCACAGCCCTGCCACTGATCTCACCGCCATCGGCCGCCAATCAGACTCATCACATAGCTGCCTTCTGCTTGCTGACAGCAGCCAGGGCCAAGAAAGTTAACTCTTCCTCCACCGGTCTGGACAGAAGAAAAAAAACAGTGGCTCTTTCTGTGTCTCTCCTTCTCTTTGTTTCTGGTCAGATTGTACCTGCAGAAAACAGGAGTGAACCACAGCGAGCGATCACTCTCTCCAGGATCCACCTCAGCCTCCTCACTGTCACCAGGACAGCCATGCAGCTGTGTGTTTTTTCTTCTTCTTCTTCCTCTCTCTCTCTTTTTTTTTTTTTTACAGCTAGGCCAGCTTTATCATCTGGCTTTGCATACACAACACTGTGGTAAATTATTGTGTGAATGTGCATAGTGAACATCTCTAACTTAATTGGGAATATTGAATAGCAGATAATTAGATATTTGATGTGACACGTGGCGTCTAATGGGCTTGATGCAGTGGTCTCATGTTGTTCCCATAGCGAGAGGGATTTTTGATGTGTTGTCAGGCCCCAGTGTAAAAATAACTGAAGTGACAGCAGTGACTTGGTTGTCAGTGTTGTCGAGGCTGGTGCGGATTTTCACAGCCGTGGGTCCTGTGTATGTGTGTGTGTGTACGCCTGTGTGTATGCGTGTTTGTGTCGTGTGTGTGTGTGTGTGTGTGTGTGTGCATGCCCGCGCTATACGTGTGTGTGTGTGTGTGTGTGTGTGTTTGTGCACGGCAATGTTGTGGGTGACAGTGCTGATCGCTGTGTGATGACAGCCTATCATTGTCGCTGTGCAAGAGTGAGAGTGGCAGGGGGGCCTTTTTGGCATGTGTTTTCTCCACGCCTTCATCTGTGTCTATGGCACTCCGAGCTTGGCTTAACAAAGGAGAAGCAGGGTGGTGAGGTGGGGAGGGGAGGGGGGGGGGGGTACTGGGTGCCGATGTCGGAGGCTGGGTGGGGCTAGCCGTAGAGAAAATGTGTTAGTGGCGCAGTCACATGGTGTCACTTGCATCCACAGTTCAGGAACAGGAAGCAGAATTCACAGACTCTGTGGGGCAAAAAGTCACTGTTGCAACCAACCCTTCTTCTTCTTCTTCTTCTTCTTCTTCAGTGAAAACACAGTTTATTGGTCTTTAACTATCCATCACATTTAAGGTGTTAACAGTAGTTGTAGCTTTCAGGTTGCTGCACATTTGTCAGGTTCATTTGCATATTAGACTCCATTGTATTCATGCATTGGTTCAGCAGTGTTTCACATGGCACAAAGACCAAGCAAACTTTGCATTATCAACAAGTGCCATGTGGGAGCACTACGTCTTTCTCTGGTCAGAAAACTGAGCATGGGGAAGGACTTTTGTAAATTCTTGCCTTAAGCCATTATTCACAGTGAGCTTTAAACAGACGGCTGACATGATTCTCTGTCAAAACACAGCTCTGCAGCGCTGCTGTGGGAACACTACGACGAGCCTCTCTTTTTTTTTTGGTCTTATTACGATGTTCATATGTGTAAAAGTAAACCAAAGTAGCATTCATGTTGGAAATTATTTCTCTAAACCAACGACTATACTGGCCATATTTCTGAACTGGCGTGCTTCATTGGCAATCACCTGTAATGGCTGCTGAGAATGCACATGCAAACACACACACACACACAATGGGTGAAGTAAAATTATCTTGGCGAAGTGACAAGGAAGTGACAGCCCGTCCATTAAATCAACACCCGGGAACTGCAGCTTTCTACCTTCCTACCACTCCAGTGATGCACGGCCATTAACTGGACTGTCTGCCCATCTGTACTCTCCACCTTCACCAAAGCCCTCACTCATCCTCCGCTGCTCCATGAGGAGAGCAATATGAGATAGATCACTAACATTAATCGCTCTGATTGTCTGACTTGTAAATCATGTTTTATATTATTAATACAACTAATGTGGACTAAATGTGAACTTTCCTTCGTGTCTTTCCAGCTTCTCATTCCTCTGCATTAATCCCTTTTTCGAGTTCAAGCCGAGTTCCTCTCAGTTATTTATACCAGACACAAACCCTGTCATTTAGCCTGTTATCAGAGCAGAAGACAAACTTTTCAGATGCGTCAGAGACAGCCCACTGCCTGTTGTAAACTCAGAGGATCGTGAGAAACGTACGCTTCATAAGTGTGGAGGCAGTTAACCTTTAATAAACAGATGGACAACTCCAACTGGTGCTGTGAAATTAACAGGCCTGAAATAACAACGGAATGATTACATGCAAGCTGCCTACAATGGCAGTTGTTGGCAGTCGGCTTCATTTTCCTTCAATTTTACTTTTGTTCATTAAAGCTGATATCACACTTGTCAGAGGTTCTCGGAGCTGTGTTGCGGGTCCACCTGTGAGTCCTCGGCCAAATGACAACAATAGGACATTTAAAGAATAGGAAAGCCTGTTGTAATCGAAGGTTTCACTTTATTACCCCCACACCTACTGTAGTGGATTATAACGTTTTCACCACATATTAAAATGCATGGTGGAGTCAGAAATAACAATCACACCATTCATGCCACACAAAGCCCATACGCCAGTTACTTATACATCTGAACAACAAAAAGGCCTTTCTTGATAGTCTCCTGTCTTCATCGCAGTCCAAGAAACCCTGTCAGCAACCTCTGACTACAAAACAACAACGTTAATGAAGGAGGCTTCACGAGGGAGCAGTGACTGAGCTGCTTGGGAAACGGCCTCCAAACAAACACATTGAAGTTTTTTACAGAGAGGGAATGAATGTACAATAGATGCCCCTGAGGTCCAAATCCTCTGGGATATAATCATTTTATTTAAGTCTTAGAAACAGCATTTAGAGCTTTACGGGACACTAAAACTCTCCATTAAAATCCATAAAAATGCTTTCATTGCAGGTTTTCCTGAAAAGTCCCCCACAACACATTGCAATTATTTCTGCGGCCACACATCCGATCTGAGAGGCAGAGTGAGTAGGATTTTCCTAAAAACAATGAATAGACTCGTACAAAAGTAATCCCACTCAATCATCACTAATGACCAACTGGTGTGTGTGGCGGTGTCTCTCTGGGCACAGAGGCCCTCTGCTTCTACTTTCTTATTATACTTCTCTGGGCATCAACCTTTGGGCAGTGGGTGGGCAGCCGCCAGCCAATAGCAACACGCAGGTTGATAGAGCGGGACGTCATCATAAAAATGTTAAAAACCGCTAGAGCAGGCCGCAGAAGGGAGTCAATTACATTTGAGCCCCATGTTAAAATGTCCGATCTTATGACAGAAAAAAACATATTTACAGCCTGGTTCAAAATAAAGCTCTAGTCTCATAAGCTGTTTTTCTACTCCATGACAACTCTGGGGGGGGCGAATTTTTTTATAAGGCGTTCGTTTAAAATATACAGCATACATCATTATGCACAATTCATAGCTGTCAATCTAAGTGGCGCCACTTTGATTGACAACTAGCCACTGACGGTCTAAAGGGCGTCACCCCGGCTAATTCTAGTCACTGAGTTTGGGAAAGAGATCGTCGTGGGGTTAGCCGGCTAGCAACGATATTTAGCATTTAACCTAGCTGGTTAGCCGTAGCTAGTTTGATTATTTCGAATAAAGCGGCTTTTTTCAGCCAATAGCGTTCATTCGACCCGCCTCAGGTCCGCCCTCGCTCCACCTCTTTGTCCATATTTGGAGTAACCGGAGGTAGGCTACCAAGATGGCTGCGCACTACGATTTGCTTCATTTTTGCTCTTCAGAAACCTATGGGTGACGTCACGGACACTACGTCCATATTTTATAAAGTCTATGCAGTAAACCTGCAGGCAACTGTGAAGTCTAACATAAATTCTGTTTCAGGCATGTGTGTTAGAACAACCATAATTCGATCGAAAGATTTTCAATTCATCATCATAAGTTAGTACAAATTAGCGATTTGGCAAAGCAGATCCACAGCACATTATTCGATGTGATCCGTCAGTGCTCATGTTTGAGGAAGCCTGTGCGAGTAGGGTTTACTCCTCACTGTCAGATGATCTCGCATCATCTTCTGCTTCGTATGGCAGCCTCTCCGCAGGTTCCCTCAGCCTGTCTTACTAACTCTCTCTTTCCATAATGTCCTCTCCAGACACCAGTACACTTGAGGGGTTTAAGGTAATTGCACTCAGGGCTTCATCTTAGCGCTGCTCTCTCACATGTGGAATCATTATCCAGGCTAACAATTACAGCCTGCTCTAGTAATTGATCAGAAAACTGTCTCGGGGAGGTTAAAAGGTATTAAATATCACCACTTTCTTAATTTACTGCGCCTGTCAAATAAAGAAGAAGGCGAAAGAGGAGTGAAAATGAGAGTCTTCAGCCTTTTCCCTCTCTCAGCTTAAATAATGACCCCCAATTAGAGTTCTTCTCTGTTACTATGCACTGCTCTAATGCAGGTCTGTTGGCCCTGTGGCTAATTTTGTGTACACAGGGTCATGAAGATTTTAATTTATCGTCTTGGCATTGTAGGTGTGTGTGTGTGTGCTTGCTTCCACGCTTTTGTGTGTGTGTGTATGAATCTGCGTGCACGGCATGTGTATGCGCATGCATTTATTTGTGTGTTTTCTCTTATTTCTCCACTTTACTTTCACCAAATCACCAATTCTAATGAGTTGCCACTGGCAATTATTGCCCACTTTAGCGCTGACCCTACAAGATGGGGGGGTCAGAGTGTGCTACTTTGTGCCTTTGTATGCATCAAAATGGGGAGGGAAGATTATCAAAATGTGCAAAAACAAACACGGGATGTTCATTGTGGCCTAAGTGGTCCATTATATGCACAAATCTCCCTTTGTATGCTATTATAGCAGCCTTTGCATTTTTATTACAAAAATTACTTGTTGGATGTTTAAGCAAGAATATGAAACATATCAGATGTGGTGTAGTGACTGCTTCTTTTTCTATCACTTTCTTTATATCATTAGCATGATTCAGCCGGACTGTGCTTTCTTTACTGGTGTGCATACACACATGCAGGCGCTGTATCTGATAAAAGCCGACATCAACCCTTTGGCGGATCAAAATGTCCCCACTCTGCAAGACTTTGTCATCTTTGTGTCCTTTTGAGCACATCTGATCCTCAAAACTACCTCAAACAGAGCCATGAAAACAACCCCAACACCACTGCTAATTCTTCATTACCTCTCTTAAACGAGCAATCCCTTCCATGCCTTTCTGTTTCCCTCACTCTCCCAGTAAGGATAGCTGACAATGATGAGCAGACAGGGTGAGGTGGAGGGGCTGATAGGAGGAAGACAAGGGAGGAATGGAGGGATAGAGGGTAACAGCAGGGGACAGCAGGGCTAGCAGGGTGAGCGACGCTCGGTGCCTCTCAAATCAGGTCCATTTTTTCATTAGCTCATATCCTTGCCAGGCTTTACAGCTGGCTGATCAGCAATCAGTGGCCGTTTGTTTCAATCAGGCAGCACCTCCACTGTTACAGACAGGGCAAGATTACAGAGAGCGGGAACAAGGGAGGGATGAAGAGGGGAGCAGAGGAAGAGGAAGACGAGGGGAGGGGAGGGGAGGCAGCGGGGGGAGGATGTCTTTACCTCGCCATCACAGAGATGAAAGGGGTGAAGCTGGGGACATGCAAATACAAAATGTACAAAATGGAGAGCAAGGCAGTTGCAAATGTACGGGTTTGAACAATAGAGTGAACTGTAGTAGAAATGAGAAAATGCTCCCTGTCAGCGCAGAAACAATGGAGTGAGGCTAATTTTATTTCTGTGTCGCCACGTCTTTGCTGGAAAAGTTAAGGGAGAAAAAAGGGAAAGCTGAATGATTGGTACACTGCAAAAGGTATCTCTTTCAACAAGTCCTTTCACTGAAGTCTTTATTTTTTGTAAAACAAGTGAAAAGAATCTGTCAGCGGGCAAGATAGAGACGAGACTCTCTCTTGTTTTACTTCTTTTTTTTTTCAGATTCCAGTCGGGAAATCTGCATATTCTGCCCCGTTTCAAGATAATGTGGCATGTTTATAACAAAAATCAGTGACAGGTGAAACTGCATGAGTAACAAAAGGAATTATCTTATCCCTGCTGTCCAAATTACCTTCTCATTTCAAGAAAAACAAGACTTTAAGATCAGATATGAGATTAAAAGACTTATTGAGAGTGAAGTGGGTGTTGTTGGGTTTTTTTTTTTAGCAGTGAGAGGAAGCGTGCGGAAATAAAGAGAAATGAGAATGATATCTCTCTCATCCCTCTTCCAGTCACCCGGCCGGCCTCTCAGCCTCTCAGTGTTGAAAGGAGGGAGTGAAAAAAGATGAGAATGAGCGATGATTTAAGGGGGAAAGCCAGCACCGTGCCCAGGGAGGCCTTGTGCCTACTGAGCGTGCCCAATGAGTGGCGGAGACTGAGGCGTGTTGGATCTATAAGCAAAGTATTTATCCTGCCAGAGACCCTGAGAGATTAGCCTGCGCAATGGTGATTTATACCGACACACAGCCATCCTTTACCTTATACTACAGACATCCTCTCTCTCTCTGTCTCTCTCTCCTTCTCTCTCTCTCTCTCTCTCTCTCTCCCTTCATTCCCTGTGGATTGTGTCTGTCAGTGGGCCCTGAAGCCCAGTTAGCCTCCAGCTATGATATTTGATCATAGTAACTACTGACTCTGTCACCTCCATTTCTTTTCTGTTCAGATACATTATATATAAGGCTGCTGAGACTTGGATGTATGGCGGAGAGGGTAGGAATCATATGGAGATGGATTAAAACACGTCTGATGAATCGAGCAGCTCCGGCTCCTGACGCGTCAGATGCAGGTTTATTTAGCTTCTTGACAAGCTGGTTGTCTCTCTGTATAAACATGACAGGATGGAATAAATCACAGCAATTAAAATTATGAGATGTTATTAAACCATAGTTATATAAACTGAGACTAGTGTCAGTTTCAGAGCAATATCTATGTGGAGATATCAGCAAACTTTGTTAGGTTCAACATGTGTTTTTAAAAACAGATTCTGCTCATGACATTTTTGGGACTTAAACTGCCAAATGTCCATATTTTACATGTGTTAAGGTGTTGCCACATCTGCATTTGAATCAGTGAAATTCTGGTGAATACGCAAATTTGCACCATCTACCAAGAGCAAGTCATTAATCAGTGCTGTCCTGTGAGAGGATGAAGAGTCCAAAATGGAGAGGGCCATTGTAACTTAGCAGCTTTGTTGCACAATCAACTTCTACTGAAAGACCACCTTCAAAAAAAAGTAGGTTTTTACCCCAGGTAACAAGTCCATATGGTATGTTTCTATGCTAAAAGTCATATCATGAGCGAGAGTCATTTTTGGTTTTCACAAAGTTGCAAAAGGAGAAATGTGTTTTACCAAAAAATCTGAAAAGACAAAAGACAAACAAACTACTGTTTTGCCACAACACTTCCACTGAAGCCCGACTCTGTTTCATCCATTCATCCTGGGGACACTATGAATATTAGCCAACATGTTGGTCAACACGTATGTTTGATTTTTCTTGTGTTTTATCCATCGTTCAAACAAATCTGCAGTGTGCTAGATAAAGTTAAGATTATTTTCTAACGCTGGATAATAATGCTTTGACTGGACCTTTACACCAGTATCTTTACCAACAATATGGCTTCAAATCAGTGCTGGCTGATACCAACCATGCTGTATCTTTTTTTGAATGCACAGCCAATAACTGTGATCTTATGTGCCAGTTTAACTCGGAACATCTGAGCATGTACAAGCAACAAAGCTTCCTCTCAGTTGATTTACAGCCTATTGTCAAGTCTTGTGCTATCAACAGTGCGTTACGCCAGCCAGCCAGTGGGATGTGGCCGATCATGTGCGCCTTCGTTTGCCCCCGATGTAACCCCCCCTTTGTGCATCTCTGCTGTAATTGGCTGGGCTCAGACAAATACAGTGTGACAGCTAAAAGCAGCAGACAAGTTGGGACATTATGCTAATTATGAGATGTCATTACATCTTTAAGCGAATGGCTGGTGGGCTCAGAGAGAGAGGAAGGAGGACACACACGCTCGATCCATTAATACCCCCTCACACCCCCTTCCCCCCTTTTCTTCCTCTTTAACATCTCACCCTTGACACCAACACCCCAAAGCCCTGTAATTGTCTCGTCTGACCCAGTTATGCAAACACATCAGTGCTATGACATATCATCTCAAGGCCTCACCTCAACAGGTAATGAAGAAGACTGTTACTAATGAAGCCAAGCATGTAATTGACAGCTTCTTGCTTTGATGTCATTATGTTATTACACACATCTGGTTGGATGCAAAAGTTGTACACAATCAACCAGCATTTTTTTCTTTTAAAGTGTATAATAGTATATAGAGTAGTGAAATGGTTTTCAATGACTTGAGAAGCATTTTTCCCCTGTCTGTTTGCCCATTTTTCTTTAACCAATATCACCAACACTGCTTAACATAGAAACACTTGACCCACATTATGTAATGATCCCAAAGGTTTATGTTGTGACCATCATTTTGAATTATTTCATTTCTGAGGAATCTGAATTTTTGACCAGACAAATTGCTTTAAATGCATCAATACTGTACAATCACAACTGCAAAGTGATGAAGTGATTCAAGACGTAAAAGCGCTTAAACAGTGATGTTATATTACACTGGCTATGGGAAAAATGAATGGGACTTTGACCTCCAGAGCAAGGGTCACCGAAGTGGCTCCCCTCACTTCACTAATCTACAAAACTAAAGACTGAAGCATTACCTTCGATATTTATTATCCTCTTCAATAAAAAAAAATTCCAATGTCGATCCTTAAAACTCAAGTGAAGAAAGTTTAAAGTCATTTTTGTAATAACAGGTTATGCAAATAGAAATATATAGTAGTGGAAAAATACAGCAAAAAAAAACATAAAAACAAATTTCATATTCAAATTTCAGTTTACAGAATTTTTAAGTCACTTTTTGAGTTCACAATGTCATGGTCTATACTTTAATGTATGTCTTAGACCTTAGGACGTACCTACATTGTATATAGTCCAGATACACTATATGCATGTATAGAAAGTAGAGGTGTGTGTTCTCACTGGCCATTTAATGGCTGTGTGAAATGAGGGTTGGTGGTCCTCTCTGTGAGGTCACTGAATTGACCTGTCACAGCAGAGTGTCTGTGCAACACAAGGTTGGCCTCGACGCACACACACACACACATGCATACACACAATTTATGTAGCCTTAGTTCTGAAATATCAATCAAGTACGACTTAGAGATGCTTTCATGTCTAACTAAAGATATCATACTGTGAATGTAAGTGTATTTGAATGGCCAAATTAGAGTATAAACTACCATGGGAGTTGATAGTGTTATTGCTGTGTCATTGAAGCAAATGAGACAATATCTGATATTTTCCCCCACAGTGACAACAGGTAGAGTGGGTAATCAGCAACAGCAAAAGTATTCACACACACACATACACACGGACTAACACATTCACACTCAGGCTCAGAGAATTCATCTCTCACTAATCTAACCACAGGGATCCCTCACAGTTGTGGCCCCTGATAGCAGGAGCTGTCAATATGGACAAGGTTAGTGAACCCAGGGCCATAACAAGCCAGACCCCCGCCACCAGCCTCCGTACACACACACACACCCCTACTCCACATTATACATACACAACCTGGGATTGCACACTGCCTGGCTTTGATCACATGCATGAACATCGTGAATTTAATTTTGGAATATTAGACAAAACAGCGATGAATGTGTGCACTGCACACGCTTTAATACACCTCAGTCTGGTGCTAATTGAATTTTATCCATTATACTTCAGGCTCCACAGTGGCATAAGGCACAACATGGCATATAATTCTACCATTCGTTTTCAATGGTGTAATATTGTATGGATGTGATCATCAGGCCTCTGTCAGGGGACTTGTATCGATGAGCTCAAAAAGCTCATCTAGAGTCAAAATCTGAATGTATAGAGAAAGTGCATGTCTGTCAGTGTTTTCCTCTGCCCATAATTGAGATTAAATTAGAGTAAAATAAGTCAAAAGAAGAAGAATCATCAAGCCGATAATAGGATTATTGTTTGTTGTTTGTTTGTTATGGATGGCGGATTAAAAAGAAAACCAGGGTTAAACGCAGGGAAGATTAGCACAGGCTGCATAGTTATCGCCCTGCCGTTTCATAAAATTAGCAAACGCAACAGACTGAGAGCTCATTTGCATGAGGAGATAACGCTGGCATTGTTGTACGAGTGTTGCTGCTAATTGGAGGTTGTGCGAATACTGTTATGATGAATTAAACCCTTCATCATTAACACTGAGAAAACTCACAAACGATTGGACAGAGGGGGGAATAACTGAAACGGGAACTTGAGAGACTATTTACACCGTGTCAAGTTGACTGACACCACCCCCCCCAAAAAGCATCAAGGGAGGGGCAGCTTTCCCTTTCACATATTATCAAAGTCAGTAAAGCCCCAGATTGAAATATTATGGGGTTTAATAAGACTTGGGGGGTGTGACCTGCTTCTGTGCAATGGTTTGTGTGTGTGTGTGTGTGTGTGTGTGTGTGTGTGTGTGTGTGTGTGTGTGCGTGCCTTCTGGATGTGATCGGTGTGTGCGCACACGTGTGAGTGTGTGTGTGATGTGTATATGCCTTTCTGTACCATACTGTATGTGTGTTAGGAGAGTGGAATTGTCATTTAGTTTTAATTATGTGCCATAAATGAGGAGAGCAGCCGGCTCGCTCTCCCCTCTCTCTATGAACTGGTCCTTCAAAAACATCAGTGAATAAAACCTAATATACGGTTCAGTTGGAAGTTATGCAATCTGACGAGGGTGTAGGGGGGTGGAGAGTGGGGACGGCAGAGGGGGGGGTAAAAAGGGAGACAGTGCTAATTAAAGTCAGCTCTCTGTCAGTTCTGGTGGATAAACACTTCAAGAAGCTTTGCAGATAGACGAGAGATGCCTTTGTGTCAGGGAAATCTCTCTTACGTGGAAACGTACTCCGCAAAGGGTGACAATCCCCAGGGAGAGAGCGTCTGATAAGGACCTTGTCTCAGTTTTTAAAAAGCCAGAACAGGCCTCATTAAGGACCAAAGTCATATAGATCTGCCCTCTGTCTGGTTTCTATAGCCAGGAACAAGAAAACAATCGAAGAACTCAGACTGCGAATTGTGTTGCCAACAGACGGAATTTGGTTTTTGCAAGGGAAATATGAATTAGTGCCATTTTTTTGTGACTACCAGCTGATGATCACTAAATGACTTGATTAACTATAACATACCATAGCTGCACTAAAAATTATTTTCCACAAGTTCTAACTTGTTCCAACAGTTCCCATGTACTCCACAGAAAACTAAGAGAGTGCTTTCATCTGATTTGCCTTAACATTACATTTGTTCCCAGCAACATGTTGCAGTAGTACAAGAGGCTCTGTGACCAGCAACCATGTTATGAAGCTACAACAACATATGTTTTACTTTATCTTGATCAGAATCTATTTATTTAGTTCAATCGATGGAATGAAACAAAATTTTTTTTTGTTTGTATTTATTTTTTGTAACCTGGTTTCAGACCTACCAATGATTTGTTCAGCAGTTAAAATACACTACAAAATATATATTTAAAGTAAGTGAGATAATCTTCCATTTGGGTTTAAAATCTAATCTAACTGGTTTTGATTTATCAAAAATATTTTATTACAAGTTTTGGTCTTTTGGCTTAAGGTTCTCAATTTTTTTCTTAAGATAAGATTAGATAAACTATACCTTTATTCACCCCACAGTGGGGGAAATTTCTTCAGACAAAATATCTAATTCAAGCTTTTGTCTTTTGTTCTGCATAAATTAAGAATATCACACAGTGTACATCTTCAGTAATAATTACACTTGACAGACGAAATGCCACTTCAATATTGGTCAAATGTGTCATCAAAGGTGATATTTTCACAATGTCCATTTTTAATAAACAAGACTTATAACCAATGCCATCCCAGCTGAGAGGCTGTACATGGGCACAATGATAAAAAGGTTATTTTCAACCATCAGCATAAAAATGTTTATTCTTATTTGAGACCTCAGGTCTTGTCTGGTAGGTGGACATCCTGACTTATTTTAAGGAATCTTAACACCCATGAAAACCAATTTTTCATATCTAAAATGTTCCCACTTAACTTCAATAGGGCGTTTTTGCAGCGCAGGTCTGATGTTGTTCTCGTTGAAGACTGTTGACTGGTGGCACAAACAGTTGACTGTGTAGGTGAGAATTCATTTTTCAGGTGGTCAACTTATTGTATAGCCGTGTAGGTACCTAAATATAGTGACCAACTTGGATCAGATTGCTGAAGCTGTATAGGTTGTTGCTTGTCGACTTACTAAGATAAGAATTCTTCAGTTAGCATAGTTTTGTGATTGTAATGAAAAACACTTGGCTGTTTCAGACAACCATGAAGTAACTGAAAATTATGTTTAACAGCATAGACTGTATAAAATATGGACGTAGTGTCCGTGACGTCACCCATAGGTTTCTGAAGAGCAAAAATGAAGCAAATCGTAGTGCGTAGCCATCTTGGTAGCCTACCTCCGGTAACTCCAAATATTGACAAAGAGGTAAGAAAAGATAAGATAAGCCTTTATTCATCCCACAGTGGGGAAATTCACAGGTGGAGCGAGGGCGGAGCTGAGGCGGGTCCTATGGGCCGGCTGAATGAACGCTATTGGCTGAAAAAAGCCGCTTTATTCGAAATAATCAAACTAGCTACGGCTAACCAGCTAGGTTAAATGCTAAATAGCGTTGCTAGCCGGCTAACCCCACGACGATCTCTTTCCCAAACTCAGTGACTAGAATTAGCCGGGGTGTCGCCCTTTAGACCGTCAGTTCATAGCTGTCAATCAAAGTGGCGCCACTTAGATTAACAGCTATGAATTGTGCATAATGATGTATGCTGTATATTTTAAACGAACGCCTTATAAAAAAATTCGCCCCCCTCAGAGTTGTCATGGAGTAGAAAAACAGCTTATGAGACTAGAGCCATGTTTTGAACCAGGCTGTAAATATGTTTTTTTCTGTCGTAAAATCGGACATTTTAACATGGGGCTCAAATGTAATTGACTCCCTTCTGCAGCCTGCTCTAGTGGTTATTCGAGGAACTGCAGCTTTTTTGCACTTCCGCATTGGCTTCATTTTTCAGTGCCGGAGGTTGCAGCTTGGCCCAAACGCATGAGACAGAGGCAGGAAGTGCAATAATAAAGTCTTTAATGCAAAGTATCAAAACAAAGCAGCAACTGAAAATCACTCTTGCGAGGTAACTTAATAATAATGCAGCAAAGGCTTAACCAAAGTATGAACCAAAAATCACTCCTAAGAGGTAAAAAGGCAAAATGGCAGAAACAAGACAGAGTAACAAAATAACCTGAATCTTGACGAATGTGAAGGCAAAGGCGAAAACTTGACATGGAACGGCACGGTTGACTGTACAGACAAGACAAACTGGCACAGGACAAAGGGAGACGCAGACATTATATACACCAGGTAATGGGGAACAGGTGGAGACAATCAGGGCGGGGCAGACAATCACACAAGGAAGGGCAAGTTACCTGAAACGAGAGGGAAAGTTAGATTTTAAAATAAAACAGGAAGTCACGAGACAACATAAACACACGACATGACTGACTCCAACTTAACACAGTCTTCTTTACGTGACAGTTTGCTTCAAGAGATTTTTGTTGAAAAAAATGTTTGCATATGGCTCTAAATGCATTTTCTGTGTAAATGAACAAGAGGGCTGAAAGCTTGAAGCTTACTTCAGACATAACTTACTTAACTCGTCACAACCTGTTTCTAATGCAAAACCTGTGAAATGTATAGTTCACAATATATGGTTATGAAAAGCAGCAAAGTCGAGGAGTCCAAACATGCATTTATCTCACTTCATAAAGTACAAGAATACAAAAGAGCTGCAGCTTTACAGCTTTCACAAAGCCTTAATTTGTTACTTTCCACCCTTGAACTGCTCCACTGTTTTGCATAAAGTGCAAGATTTATCAGGGGAGGTGGAAAGAATGCGAACAAATAGTGAAATTTCAAACAAACACAATGCTTGATTTCTTCAAATATTGAACAGTTGGTGGTGTTATCTGGCTCGGTGACCCAGCGCTCATAGCAGGCAGAGCGGAGTGGCATGGCCTGACCTCCTGTCTGCAGCGAGGCTGGCTGGAGGCTGAGGAGAGCCGAGAGAGAGAGGGAGAAGGGGAGAAGAGACAGGCAGAAAAGGACGAGGGCAAATAAAATACCAGACGCCTGCACAAGAAACACACACAAAACTAAACTAGCATGAACCCGCTGCCATCCTCCCTTCCCCCCCCCCAACATCAAATATGTTAAGGCCATCTGTTTTTTTACACAAGTAAACAACAATGCACTGTCAATAGCAACAGGGCCGGGTGAGTACACTTGTTTAATATTTAACAAAAATAAATTACTGTAGTAGTAGAAGTTAAAGGTCTTACATTTAGTATTTGGAACGGGGTGAATGGTATAGCCTCTTTCTCATGCCAGCGGATTTGCTAGTGCCAGCATTTTTCAATTTAACTCCACGTTTTTTCGAAGAACCCCATTCTCTCTCTATAGTCGCCTCCGATGCGCTTTTGCAGTTGATGAGGAGGACAAACATGTTGTGGAAATATTTTCCCATCAGCCTTTCACTCTCTTCCACCATCTGGTGTCATCAGAAAGTCAAAAAGCTTCATCTCTGTTTGCCCTGGCAAAACAGCATCCTCTTTCTGTTCGGTGCTGTAGAGCTACCTCTCTCTCTCCCTGTGCTGTAAATTAATAGAGCTGGCAGACGCGGTGGGCATCGAGCTACGTGGTCACGAGTGTCACTTGTTGAAAAATCCCCCCTCCCTCCAAAAAAAATCAAGAATTAATTTGAATGCAACCCATGATAAGCCTCCTGCAAAGTGCTTCCATCAGTGGTCAGAGACAGTCTCTTACCATGTCCCAACATTGCCAATGGACTGTTTATCCTTGCAAAAAGAACATGCTATTTGATCATTGATCCCAATTTTATGACCTTCTGGGCGAGGGTCCTGAAGATGAGTGTGACGAAAGTAGTCATTCAGTCGAAGTTGTACAGTTGACATTTCTCTCCTCGTTTCTGGAGCTGAGTCTTCAGATCGGTTGTCATTGTAATTCCAGGCAGTTGCTTCTACAGAGTTGGCAAACCGCCTTATCTTTGTTGGTCATTTTTTCTATGCACGGTGTAGAAACCAAAATACTTCCACACACTGCTTCTCAGATGCTTCCATGTTGTGATTATCTGGTCAGTGGAGGTTTGCTCGCTAGTGTCCTCCTCCTGTTTAATTTACTGGCTTAGTTTACTGATAGGTCAAAAGGGCAAACAATGAGTCAAGCTGATAGTGAATATGAAGAATGACAACCACGAGATGACTACTTCAGATGGTCTCTTGCTCTTGTGGACAGTGTTGCCACATTGGTTTGATGTTTTCCAGCCCCCAAAACCACATAAACATTATCTAAAATAAACAGCACAAAATTAATTCATAGACAAAGCAACACTATTGTGGTTCATGACAATTCTTCAGAATGACTTCAAGTGTTCACGAGTGTGCTAGAGCGCAGATAGGAGGCTACATCATACAGTGGAGCTATAAAACTATTTTCTATTTCTGCCTTAAAAATAAAGAAAAAAATAAAGGGACAGCTCCAACAACAAAAACAATAGGTCTTATCTTACTTGGTAAACTGCAACAAGCCTTGACAGTATGCCAACTTAAAGTGTAGGCCTACCCCCCCCACACACACAGGAAGAGAGAGCTGTAAGCAAGCATAGAGGTTTCTGTTACAATGAAAATACAGATTTGCAGAAACACCACAGCTTGTGTGTGTTTATAGGAAGAAGTGCGGGTGGGTGGTAATGATGCTAACTCATATCTCCTCTCCTTCTCTCTCAGTAGTGCCGAGTGACTGGATGTGATCACCAAGGAATACAATTGATTACTAGATTTTTTTTAACATACTGTTAATTTTCATTTTAATTTAACAATTATTTAAAAGGCAGCCCAACTCCCGTCCACCCGCCCACTCCCATTTTACTCTGCGCCATGCAGCCCATAACCACCCCACTGGGCTGAACTGCCCACTCTGGCAGCGCTGCTTATAGACTGTACATTCTCAATTCAAACAGGTCATCACAGTTCAGATATTTAATTTTCCTCCGAGTTTGAATGAATGTTGGAATTTCAAATTAAAAGTGAGAGCTCTAGTAGACGCCACACATAGATGAGTGGCTTATTATAGATATCAGCTTATTTCTCATTGGAAATACATTCTCAGTGGCACAAGTGAAGAATGTTAAACGAGTGGCGATGTGGTGAACGCAGCCCATCACCAGCGCAGCTTCAGTCCTCCGTCAGTTTTCTGCATGGGGAAAAAAACTAGCAGTGTAGTGTTAAGTTTTGTTGTTTCGTTTGTGTGTGCATGCAAGTGAGCACAAGAGCAAATCACATCCTGCCACTGCTTTCATGTTATTGACTGACAGAGACTGCCCACTTGAAATGAACTGGAAACCTGTGAAGAATTTTGCATTCTTCATTGTTGTTAATTTTTAAGTTTATTTGTTATTATTATCTATATAATATTATTATTATTATCTGAATAAGCTGGATAAGGTTTCATTACACCATTACATTTAAGTCAGGTGTTGGAGTCCAGCATAAAAGATAACATAGAAGGACTGAAAGGTTTTGTTCAGTTATGAGCCATCAGAAAAATTGCTTGCATTTATCATCCCCATAAAACATTAGACCCAAGGGTTTTGTGCAACATTGCTCTCATTATATCGCACCCAGAGTTTTGCTTTGCTTCTAATACCTTATAAGCACCACTTTATTGTTAGCAAAAAAAAATGCTAACAAATGGCAACAGATAACAATTCACAGCTTCAGTGGCTGAAAAGTCAAGTGAAGTGATGCTTCACATTCAATAGAGTTGAAGTCCCTTGACTCTCCTGCCTTTATAATAGAAACAGACGAGGATGATTTACCTTCACAGCCACTGAGATGATCCACGCAGCAGATGTTTTACACTTTCTGACCATTTATTTGTGGAGCGGGAAAGGGAGGGGGGACTTGGGAAGGGTATAATTAGGATTTATGGAGTGAATCTGCAGAGTTGCAAAGGCGACTGATGATCCTTCCTGTAAGAAGTGTCTTTGTCTGCTAGGTGAGGGATAACGGACGGCGCCATGTTGACAAGGGCAAGGACAAGAAGCTAGATGTTTTAGCGTTGCTCACCGGGTCCCTCATCCGCTTAGCACAGATGAACACACAGATATGCGCCTATGCACCGCATGCCAAACACACACATACACACATACGAAGCATGAACACATCCATCTAGTTAAGACAAGAAGGCACTGCTGGGTGAATGCAAAATCTACTCATGCACATATACACACAGAGCCTGTATGTGTTTAAAACAAGCCCTATAAAACATGTAGTTAAATGGTAAATACACACACACATAAATGTGCCGACAAACTAACAATAAAATGTATGGTGTTCATATGTCTGTTTAAAATGAGAATCTTTGCACAGGCCTGTGAAAATCCGAGAATAAATGTGCACACACACACACACACACACACACACACACACTAACTGCAGTGTATTGTCTGAAGTCCTTTGGCCCAGCTCGCCTCTCTTGAGGTTATGGCAGCACCGGATCACCCACAATCCAGCTCAACATTTGCCTAAAGAGGAAGTCCCTCTCATGTAAATGTGCTTCTTTTGTTGGACTATTTTATTCCATGGCCAAGTTTCATGGCATCACAGGAACACTGCTCCAAAGTAGCTCTGCTAAATTCGCCTAATGGGGAGTCGACCAGATGACTCACATTTGTATTTCTGTTTCTCTCTCTGAGCCTCTGGCCTGTAGCCTGAAGCTTGCCAGCGGTCATTAAATTGGTTATTTACAGTAAACAGCGCTATAATCCTGTCACAACCTCTCCCTCGTCCTTCAATAAAGCCTTAGCCAATGTTTGGTGGCGAGAGGAGCGAGTGTTAAATGGGTATTGAAGTGACGTTATCTGGATTTCTTTCTCTCTTTTTTTTCCCCTCCGATGGATGTGGAGCAGGGTTTGTTTGTCTAAATGTTAGCACTTTGGAAGAGCTCCACAGCTGTGGGCACCTAGATCACAGTGGAGGTTTCACTGCACACACACACACACACACACACACATACGCATAGACAGACACACACACTGATCACTCACACTCTGACAGGCAGCCATGTTGGGCTGGCAGCTCAACAACACAAAGCTTTTATCTGTCAGTGGTCAAGCCTGACTGAACCCCCGCTACATTATAGGCACTCACACACACACACACACACACACACACACACACACACACACACACACTGACTCTCTCTCTCCCAAACACACATGCACTTTGAAAAAGTGCCATTTCTATTTTTTTTCTCTTTAAAACCTGGCTCAAATCTGCTCTTTTCCGGAAATTAGCCATCTGTGCTGCCCGTGAGTGACAGAATGTTCATATCAATCCTTCCAGGAGATGATGAGCACCCCGTCTGCACAGACAACACCCACACACACCCAAAATGACATACACACACACACACACATGGCCAGATTTCCAGGAGCAAGTCATTTGTGAATTTGTTTCTACTATGGATAATGGCATGAAGTGAACCTTCCCTTTGAAGCAGATTAATCTGGTCCTGCTTCTCATGGCCACTCACATAAATACAGTACATTCACTCACAATATGACCACATGTCACACAAGATAGAGTGTATGTGGAGGAGAAACAGTGAGCAGACAAACACACAAACACACTTCCAAGATTCCTGCAGGACAAAGATGGCTGGTGGTTAATGAATCTTAGTTAACGCCATTAGACTGAATGATGAGTGCTGTCCGATTGCTCCTTCCTGTGTATGTGTTTTTCCCCCCCGTCTCTCTTTCTTCTTCCTCTCTGCCTCTATTTTTTACGCTTGAATTTCGACGAATGGCTTTCATCAGCAAAGCGCATCTCATTAGCGGCGATGATGCGCCGTATGTTGATCATCATCATCTGTGAGTGGACTGATGAGCGATGAATGTCAGCCGTAATGGAGGCGACAACGTTGCGTCCCGTAAACCCACCGCGACACACTCACGCTAATTACTCCATATAGCGCCGTTACCGGCAGCAAAACGGCTGCAGCGGCACCAGTAGGAGCAGAAGTGGAAATGACAATCATAATGAAGCATATCAGGTGCATCAGTTCACTCAATGCAAGCTGCATCTGGTATGAAAAAAAAAATCACCAGGACTGAATTTCCAGAGACAAAGTAGAGAAAGAGTATCACTGATGATCGAGGTATTATCATTTGGTTGATATAAGTCACGACACTATATGTTTAGAGGATACACAGATCCTAAATAGTCCTTCGTTACCATGGTAAATTTACTCAAATACTGAACCTAATACTTAATACTGATCAGCTCCTTTGCTGATTCATACTTTACACACATTGTTGAGGATAAACCCAACAGTTCGTAATGTAGCTTAACTTAGCTGCTAAGTGCTGCTTAATGCATTTAGACACCTAAATAAAACTTTGACCTTCACTTGTAATGGAGTATTTCTAATGTTCTATTGCTATGTTTACTTAAGTAAAAGATCTAAATACGTCTTTCACAGCTGCTTATCTGCGCCAGTATGAGTGGCTTCAAATATAAGTTTTTGTTTGCCCTTAGCGACAAGAGCTAACGGATGAAATCTGCATGTACAGCAAAGCCACAACTTTTCCAACAAAGCAAGGCTTTTGTGGACAACTATACATGGGAGGTACATAAATTCAATACAAGTGCCAAAGCTTTGTAGTTGGCAGCATATAAAGGCTAGAAATGGACACAAATAAATGAGTGTATTTCAGAATCATATTTACACCTAGATGTCACACAAGGATCTAAGAAGCAGATATAGGTGAGTCAACCCACTCCTAAGACGAGCACAGTGTCGGGCTGAGATGGGTTGATTGACAGCCACTGACTGTACAGTGTATACTTAAGCAGTCTATGAATATTCACTGTCACGCCACCACCATGCATCGGCTCCTGCTCATCACAGGTGCTTCTTTTCACAGGTGACAGAAGGATGCCGACATTTCAATATTTTTTTTTTTTTTTGTTTGCAGGCGTTTGTTTGCGATATCGCACCTCATGCTAACTTGCAAATTATAGAGAGCCAGGGTAACAATAGCAGACGACTCTTTTGTCCTCTCACCACTCCGGTTGTGGCTGCTGATGCTGTGATTCTCCTGAAATCCACTTTGGCTGCGACACAAATGAGACAGAGAGAGAAAACACCGTCTGGAAAACACCCTCAAGGCTCCAGTCCTTGAACCAGTGGTCAGTCTGGAAGCTGTGGGAGATTTTGGCCAAAACAACTGTTATTGTTTGGCAAGTTCAAAGTGTGTTCAAGCGCAAGTTTGAATTCCATGTTTTAATTTCTATGTGAGCAACGTTATGATGGAAATACTGAAGCCCCCCCCCCCCCCCCACCCCCACCTTTTGCTTTTGATTACTTGAACTTTATGAATTTGACAAAGCAATGCAAAGAGGGGAAACAAATATCTTCCAGTTTTATTGTCTGCCATGTATGAAGTGAAAGCCTCTCTTGATTTTAATGAATCCAATCTAGTGCAGAAAATCTTTATTCGCTCAATTCAAAGAAAACTATCAAAATGAGCCTGTCTTTCATTTGTCTGTGTTGCTTTCACACGTGTGCTTGTAAGAGTCAGCTTGCCTCCCCACTGTTGTTTTGTCTAATCTGAAGTCTCCAACTTATGTGTGAGAGAGTGCTGGAAAGAAAGAAAGAAAGAAAGAAGGAAGGAAAGAGTATGTACTGTACCTCTGCTCCAGTTTGGAGAGATTTATGAGTGGACCAAACCAAAGAGTGTAAGAGTGTATACTCAGAGAGAGTTTGGGAGGAGAGATTTACGATCGGCCATATTGGTCATAATTCAAAGTTCACGCTCACATATATCACATTTTGAATCACATAGATTATGAGAGAGAACAGATTTATCATACACACAGGTAGCACACGTGCAGGATCCAAAAAGCAAAGAAAAGCAAAAACAACACACACTCGCAAACTCATACACCAGATGTTTTTTCATTTTAAAGTAATATGATCCTCAACACAGTAAACCTGCATTATGATGACTTTAACGTTAGCGTGGTGCTTGCCATAATCTATAATATGCTGTAACTATTTCCTGCATAAAAGTACAAGCACAGATTATTTGTCATCAAAGCATATTTTCATAACCCCAGCAACAGCCAGTCATTTTGGATAATGTCCTGATAGGCTATAAATAACCTGTGATATACATACACCTTCTCCTGCGCCAACATCCAAGTGTCTGAAAGAGAAAAGGGAGGGCCACATCCATGTCTCATCCACTCCACTGGAAGCTCTTTTACAAGTCTATCTTGATGTAAACTTTACTTTTCTATTTCCTATGATTTACTGTTTGGAGTGTGTTAAATGTTTCATGCGCCACAGAGGCCACTCTGCTGAAACCTATTCAGCTCTGAAAACACAAGCCCATCTATTTCTGTTCCTGTTTGTTAAATATTAACTACACATTCCCGCTGTCTCATCCGCCGTGTATAGGTGTATGTGTGCGTGTGTGTTTGTGAGACAGAGAGAGCTACGTGTGCGACCTTTCTATTTGTGTGTGTGTGTGTGTGTGTGTGTGTGTGTGTGTGTGTGCATCGAGTGTGTTGTGGATGTGTGTTTGGTTAGTGTAATGGTGAGGAGCTTGGGACTCATCTTGGGACCTCTTTTGGTCCTCTTCAGGTTTCTGTGACAAACACTGTGACCACATTATAATCTTATCAAGTACCTACAAGTACTACTTAGCAAATTCCTTTTATTTCTATGAGTCTAATATATACAGGAAAAATCAGGTAATAATATAAATTAATTGACTTGGTTTTTTTGTATATGACTATTTTCCCCTCCCATTATGTTCAAAGCTGAGCATTTTTTGTGTCTTAAAAAACAAGGAGGGAACCTTTAAAGGGATACTCCATGCACTTCTATAATGTTTAGACTGATTTAAAAAGAACTGTCAAAATGAAAAAAACAAAAAAAGTAGAGGATAAGATTTTCAGTCTCTGGTTTATATCAGGTTCCACAAACTAGATCCTATCTATCTTACTATACACTGCTATTGTTGTTTGTTGTTATACAGTATAGTGTACAGTATATAGTGTACAGTATATATTTGTATATATGATCCGAGGCCACACGCACAATACTTCAGTTCTCAAGTGTTTAGATTTCAAGTTTTGTTTTGTGAGCTTGACTCAGGTAGGAGAAAACAGCGAGAATCCCCATTTTGATGATGCAACGTTACTTTTTGTCTGAACCCTCTGACTGGCCTGCGCGAGACAATTAATGAGAGTGTTTTGTTTTCTGGAGGCTCAGTTCTTGTAAAAGTCAGTGTGTTGAAGCGCTTGTTTTTTTTTTTTTTATCTTGACCTTGTTGGAGCCTCCATCACCCTTCCAAATTAATATTCAAAAGCCCTTAATTAAAAACCCGACACCCCATCCTCCTCTGGAGCAGGATAAACAAATCTGGGGCTGTGTTTGTTCCCTTCTGGCCCATCCTATACTCTATTTTAATGATTTCACTTCAACCTCAGAAAAAAAAATGCAAGATGGCACGATGCAGCAGAATGTGACATAAAAAGATGAAGACAAGACATAGCTGGGGGTGAGTGAGGAGAGAAGTGGTGGTGGTGGCAACGGGGATGGTGGGGGGTTTGTACTGTATCTCAGAGTCGTAGTTAATTACAAAAAGCATTAATGTTTTATTAACCCCTTATCAGTAATTAATCATGGGTCTTTGATGTAAAGTTCAGCTTACAAAAGCACCAGGAAAAAATTCTCTCATCCATATTAGCCCATTAAGCCGGCTGGTATGGACCAGTCTTGCTAACTGCAGAGTGCAGGACAGCCTCCGCAGGCATTAAAGCATTTGTTTTGACAGCGCTGTTTGTTTTCTACTCCCAGAAGCCATTGCAGTGCACCTCCAACTCCCACTAGTCTCTCACCAAAGGAGCCAGTTTGCATTTCAAATATGATGGAGCTATTGCATATTGTGCACAAAATTCTACCTTTCCCCCAATGTTTCCCTGGATTCCTGTATGTAACATGCGATACTCGACTTGAAGACAAAATTAGATTTTTTTTTTCTCATGCAATGTTGACTTATGTAGTGTCTTTCTTAACATAATGACTCACCCTTTGTTGGTGTTATCTTTTGTACAAGACTGCTAATCAAATCCCATAGGAACATCATCTGCAGCAGTATAGCTGTTTGCCAGTGAAACAACACAAACATGTCAGGAAAAGTTCATTTGTCTCAAAGAGGGGCTAATAAGGCACTTTAAAGGTGCATTATAAGTTAACGTATAATAACATCTAATAAATGCATTGTGTGAAAAAGTAGAGGTTAAAGAATTCAGGGGGGCAACTTTGACGTGAAGCAGCTTAATATTTTGTCTTTTAAGAAACATATATCTTTTCAAGTAGCATGTTGTGCATCATGTAATTAATTTCTGAGGAGCTCTGATGATTTAAACATGAAATCTTATTCCTAGTGCATGCCTGGAAAAACATAAACACAAATAAATATGATTACTTGAAAAAAATGTTTTGTCTTTCCTTACATTTCACTTCTAATCTTGATTCATTTTATAAGTGGCCGGGAAAGAACACGGAAGATTCAACTAATAGGCTAAAGACTTTAAAGGTGCATTATGAACAATAATGCATTGTGTAATAGTAAATACAATATGGGGAAAATGTAACGGTTGAATATTTCAGGAGGAAATTTTTCAAGTCAAATGTCATAGTCATTTGCTTGTAGTGCATCACAGTGCACAAATCAGTTGTACTTACAAAGCAGTGGTGCAGAAGCAGAGAATAAATATGTGTACTTGAATTTGAAAACAGTACACACATACATACTTACCTACAAACTGTATATACTTTATGTTGATCCCCACTTCCCAGAGTGAGATGACTGTCGCCTTTCACCTCTAACCCCAGCCCTCCTGTCTCTCTCAGGGTGCTGTCTGGGGGTGATCCGGAGGGCAGGGGGTGAACGGGAGGCCAGCTGGACGATGAGAGGGTGATCATGAGGTCAGTAGACCCTATAAACAGTGTTGGGCCGTTGGAGTGATATTTGGGGTGAGAATCAGGTCAGCGTGCCTATGTACACTGAGGCTGGGGTCAAGTAATGGTCAGCGTGGCTCACTTTGATGAACTTTCTATGCTGGACGGTGTGTGTGGATGTGTGTGTGTGTGTGTCATCCTGTAGTGTAAACATGTGCTCAGACAAACACCGGAGACACACAGTATCCTCTTCACCTGTGTTTATCAGTTAGCCGTTGACGGATTGACAGTCACATTATTAGCACAGAGAGATTGAAGTAAATGTCACCCCCTTCTGTTGTTTTCTTCCCCATCCTCACAGAAACACACACACACACACACACACACACACATGACTTTTCCCACATCCAGGCGTGTTCTCTGCTCTGCAAAAGTACGACAAGACACTGGAGGCCATGTTACCATTGTTGATGCTTTTGTTGTTATTGTTCCTGCCCGTGTTGATTAAATTAGGAAATCCTTTAAGTCGGCAGAAAAGAGTGGAGTGTTGTTTTATTATTAAAGAGGAAAGAGACACCCCGGCAAACATTGTGCCGGTTAATGAGAAGTACAGCAGAGTGCTTCAGGACTTGGAGATTTCAATAACATGGCAGCGCAGCCCCCCCACCCCCCTGTGAGGACGATAATACAACAGCCCCCCCTCCGTCTGGTTGCTCCTTCCTTGTTTTCCTAGCTGGCAGAGCAGACTGTAGGTGCTGTCTGAGAGACAAATGTAGTTCAACAGCCTTTAGGTTTTCTTGTTGTTTTCTCCTCCTTTTTTTTTTCTAACAGGTTTCAGAAAATCAGGGCTTGAACAATATGAGTTTGGGAAAATAGATACAGATATTTCTGGATGTTTAAAGGGATATTTTGTGGCGGTTTTTCAGAGAATTAAATTTGACAAATGTCATCAGTCCTATTAACACCAGTGTTCTTTATAGCTTTGTGCAGGCATTATTTAGACCATCCTTTGACTTTTAAAATGTCCACTGAAACAAAGCAAATATGATGGTGAAACATATCCTCAGACCTTTCAGCTGAGAGCTCCTCACAAAAAGCTGATGTGGCATAAATCCTGCATTTTAAAGTTTACATTGAAATCAATTAGGGATGCACCGAAATGAAAATTCTTGGCCGAAACCGAAAACCGAAAATGAAGAAACCAAGGCCGAAAACCGAAACACCGAAATAAATTATTATGCCAATTATTACCATTGCATTCAGGGCTATGACTGTGCACTAACCTCATTAAAATCAAGGCATTGCAATTGCATGAATTAATATTAATGCTTCAAAGAATAAATCAATTATAAAATTATGAAAATATTTATTAACTCTGACATTAAAACTAGCTATTAGCTATCCGTGGGTCTTTCTCAGATATAATGAAATGCATCCACACCGCAGACATGTTGGCAACTATCCAGACGTGCGCGTGCCGGTAGGGTTGCCAAACATCCCGAAAAATACCGAATTGTGCTTTATTTGAAAATTAAATGTTGCGTCCTCTTTTGAACTAACACGGGCCGCGATTTGTCCCGTATTTCATAAATGTCCCATACACATGTCTATCACAAACACATTTCAACACTAAATGTGACAATAATGAACTAAATAAAACACAGGAAAAATTAAGGCCAGCTAAATCTGTGTGCCGGGGACCCCGAGAGGACCCGCTGCGCTCTCTGCCAATCAAAAAGCACTGTCACGGTTGCCTAGTTACAAACACTGGCGCCGCTACACGCGCATTTTAAAAAGGGCTAGATGCGGCAACTGCCCGTAGTGGGCGTGTTTTTTCTTCGTCATCACAACGTCTTGTTTCGGCCGTGTTGTTTCGGTGACAAAAGTCTTTCGGCCGAAAATTTTCGGTGGCCGAATTTTCGGTGCATCCCTAATATATATACATATATATACATTTTCCACCCAGAGTTTTAACCTTAAAGTACTTAAAGAAACATCTTTTGACAGACATCAGCTTTTCATCCTTTGTATTGTCAGCTTACAAGAGATAGATTTCTATCTTCTAGCCACTTAATGACAAATCAGAATACCAGTGCCAGGAAGAAATCCAAGAAGTAATACCGAGAAGAATGGGCATCTCATCTGTTTTTCTCTCCACTGTCACGCAGATTGTAGCGTAGGTGGGTGCCATTGTCGGGGCAAGGTCAGGTATAGCGCATGTATTTTGTGCATGTGTGGACGTATGGGAGTGTTTTTCGCTTCTCTTAGTCAGAGCGGGTATGTCTTGCGTCGTGTGCGTATTTGCCGGAGTGTGTGAGGCTGCATCTGTTGTTTAGAGGGTCATGTCAGACTGTGGCTTCACCAGACACACTGCAACTGCATTCCCTCCTACATGACTGCTGTTTTTCCCATACAGGCGTGTGTGTGAAAGACAGCGCATAATGTTTACATGCACACACTGCGAGTCTTTGACCAGGCAGGGCAGTAAACAGACAGCAATCATAAAAACATGCTGTTGATCCCTCATTGTGTTTAATCAGTGGAAGCCAGCAAAGGAAAGCCAACATATATCATTATAGCTGTCTGTCAGAGGTGGCATTACATTACCTCCATTCACAGTGCCTTTCATTTTACAACTTGTATTTCTACTCAATGTTGACTACATTTGCATTACTAAAAGCCTGATTTTATAGCTTCAGAAGAACATGTTTATACACTCCGGGAGGGCATATAGGCTGCACTCAGCAGACGTACTGCAGCAAGAACCGGGTACTAACTTGGAACTTATCCAGATACTTTACATCTGACTTTGCGCTTGAACTCTAAGTCTGCTATAACAGACTTGTTGGTGACACAGCTAATTGCACTCAAATCAAAAGGCCAGTGGGTCGTGGTGGCTAATTAGCCAGGTAGAGATTAACAGACTCTTTCCAACATAAAAGTTCAAATTGAGGATCCAAGTTTTCATTGTGGCATTGTGGGAAATACACTTGTTAAGAGTTAGTTAAGATGATTGACACTATAAGATGATTGAGCAGCAGCTAGCTCCAGCTACATATTGATGGTGGTCATCTAACTCTTGAGATTGAATAAGTCTATTTCCCGAACATCAGACTATTCCCGTAAGGAGCATGGTCTACATTGGCTAACCTCAACCCCAAGGAACTCTGGCTGAAGAAGCTAGGCCTAATTACAGGAGTGAGAGCTACCGGAGGCGGCGGAGCTAAAGCAGCTACGACTTAAATAGTCAAGACTGAAGGGGATAATGTTTCCCTTTTACTTTCTCTTAACACCCAGCTTCCTCATTCCACAGCAAGGTTATCAGTGAGACACAGTGCCAAAGGTCAGACAGGAGCCCTCTCTGTGACCCATGACCCCGTGACCTGAGATTCATCAGGCCAGCGTTAGTTCTCAGTTCACAGGGGTCATCTGCTGTTCAAAGACAAACAGACGGATTATTGTTCCTCGAAGGACCGTCCTGATATCTTAGCACCACGACGCAATCGCCACAGGATAGCTGGTGCAAAAACAAAGGAAAGCGCCCGCCACTGTAATTGTCTCCGCGCCAGCATTTAGACCGTTCCGCAAAGAAATGCAATGTGAAGTGTTGACTTCTCATGATGAATTATCTCTTTCTGCACGGCTGCTTTGGAGTTTGTGTGTTTTGCTTTTGCGTTCAGCGAGCATCGTGATACGCCATTTACATAAAACAGATAAATGTCACGCATGCTGACAGTGATACAAATATTTGGCACTTCCCTGGTGTTTCAGGTTGACAAATCTACAGAGGCCACCCCTTGACCTTTTGACCGTGCCGGGCCTTATGGGTAATGATGATACTGATGGCCTGACAGCCAACTTACCCAGTGGCCATCTGGAGCAGCTGTCATGGTGGCTGATTGAGAAGGAGACCCACCACCGGCCATGCATTGATTTTTTACCGGGAGCCCACCCCCCTCTCTTAGGCTCCCTCCAGTTGGATCCTTCAGCATCGTGCTCAGCCTGAACTTTGACCTGAGAGAGAGTGGAGCAGGAGGTCACTGTCAATGCCCCTCTCACCCACCTCCATCACCAGCATGTTTTGCTTTTACCTAACAGGCAGACACACTCAGGCACCCACTTAAACTCTGTTTCAACACTCGTACCTAAGATGGATATTATGCACTACAGTAAGACTTGTTAACTGCAACTTTTAACGTCCATCTTTATCCATAATAAAAGCTTTGTTAACAGATATTGTGTCATTGTTTGTGTCGACCTGTCTGTTGTTAAAGAAGCACTAATACAGACAGATATAGTTGCAGTACTTTTAATCAACTATAGTACTTGTGTAGAATTTGTGTATTTACTTTATACTTCTACTGCATTACTTGTCAGAGGCAAATTGTACTTTATACTCTATTACATTTACTCCACACCTTTAGTTACTTTGTTTATTAAGATTTTACTTACCGATTAAACTACCAAACAGTATATGAAGTTAAAATGAGCTCAAGCTGGACTAATTAAACATTAATATGCTACGTCTACATTTATGCATTGGTAATGATCCACTACTATAATATAGAATAATACTCATGAGTGTCATAGTGAGTGCTGTTTTTTCATTCTATTAACATTTTTCAAATTGTACAGCTGTTTGTGAACTTTGTCAATGCTTCTTGTAATGGGGTATTTTTACTCCGTGCTGCTTCACAAATAACAACATATACACTTCATTCCTGTATTGTTCACACCACTAAGTTTACTCTGATGTAGTAAAAAAAAATATATGAGTACTTATGGGTGTCCTGGTGGCTGAGTATTTAAGACAGATGCTGCACCACATAATCCCAGTCTGACTTTTGGTCATTTTATTGTATGTCTTATAGACAGCAGTCATACTAGATATCAAATTTCCAAAAGGCTAAGGCTACTTAAGTAGAATGACTTCATTCTCTTTCAACTCCTGACCCAGAACACACCCTTATACACAGCCAGACATTAGCACTAGTCTGAAAGTTGAGGGCTTGTCCTGCTGCTCCAGGAGTCGTCTGTTATGTAAGCAGAATGATAGCGATCTGCTGCTTTGAGTGAATGTTGAATGTGTAGAGGAGCAGAGCAGGTTGTAACCACGTCCACCTTCTCCTACAATACGCAACCCCCCCTCCACCACCTAACAACACCACCACCCCTCCAAAAACCCCCTCACCACATAAACAGACACCTACACATACCACCGCTGCCGTATAGTGATCCGTATAATCCGACAGGCTCGGGGAGTGACTGATAGCTATTGTTGTGTTGGAAAGCTTTTGTCACCTGACAAAGAGCTCTGGCTTTGGCCCTCATCCCTCTGCATCATCCTCTTCCTCAGCCTCTCTCTCACGGGGATATGGAGGGGCCTCAGCGGCCCATCATGATGACTGATGGAGTCTCAGGGATGGGTGAGGAGGAAGAGGGTGGGGGTGAGGGCACACTCACAGGCTATCTTCATCACAGGGGAACATACAAGGCTGTTTATGGCATTATACAGTGTGCTGTCAGAAAAACAAGAAACTATCTCATTGAATTAGCAGCTGTCTTGATTAACACATTGAATAAGGTATCGACATCATAGAGGAGGCTCTAACCAGCCACAGGCACGTTTCTGCTGCTCTGACACTTTTATTTTTGCTCATTTCGCTTGTTTATTGTCATGATAATGAAGTCACAGTGTTGGTGTCATCAGGAAAAATCTAGCATTTTGGCCTGGTTCCACTGCTAATGTATGCAAGAGCTACTTTTCCTCTCTCATCACTGTCAGCGAGCCACTCGCCACCAAAATGGCTCCTAATTGAGCGAACTGGAAACAGTAAGCCAAGAATTGAGCTGTTAATATATGAGATTCAGAATACATGCTGTGGAGTTTTAAATTTAGCTGTAAAATATGCTCCTCGCTATATTTCTGTGATCACCAAATCGTTGCACGTGATGAAATGTTTTTTTTTGTTTTTTGTGTGTGTGTGTGTGACAGTGAGGATTTCAATGTAACGAGTGGGAGTGACTGAGCACTACTGACAAGCTTAAAGCATTATAAATGTTGGGACAATACAAACTGGCAGACTGAATGCTTGAGATTTCTGTTGTTTTTTTTAAAGGCAAAGACACATTTTTTTCCTCTTTTCCTTTCTTCTTTTTTTTGCTCCTTTTCTTGTATTCATGCCATTTATCTCAATGGCCTCTCGCTGCACTGTGGGAATAGCAGCAGCACTTGCGCCATGTGTGAGACAAAGAGAAAGGTCTGTTTCAACACCATCAATCCCACAATCCCACACAGTGATGAGCGAGAGATAGTCACCATCTGTGGATGTGTTTCTCATCACTTTGCCTAAAAGTAAAACTGTACCCAGTAAAAGTTAAAAGTGTGAACGTCTCACTGTGGCGTTTGTCTAGGTGTTTTGGAGATACCTCCCACTATATTCTATATCGCCTTATTTTTAAATGGTGTGACATTTGCAGCAGCCGTCCACATGCGACATTGTGTTCAATAATTTCGCATGTTAAAAATACAAGACATTTTCCTCCTGCGTGCGTCTGTGTCACTCTGCCTCCGCTGTTGCTGTCTGTTGTGCCCTCTTTCCCTCTATTTCTCTCTTCCCACATTCCCTGTCCCTGGCTGCAGCGCAGCAGCCATTAGCTTTACAAATCCAGCCTTTGATCTCTGATTTGGGCGGGTGCCTAGGAGAGGAGGGGTACTGGCTGCGTGTGTGTGTGTCTGTACGCGTGCATATCTGTGTGTGTGTGTGTGTGTGTGTGTGTGTGTGCATATCTGTGTGTGTGTGTGTGTGTGTGTGTGTGTGCATCTAGCTGTCTATGTAGGCCATTTGAGGGCTAGCTGGCACTGCAGAGGAGGAGGGTTCACGACCGGTCCACTTCTGCCGAGGTATTACAGAGGGAGTCGATTTCCAGGGAAGAGGCCGTGATGATAATGCCGGTTCATTTGCATTTGTACTGAGCGAATAAGCTGCCTAATGGTTTAAATATAACTCACTTACCGCTCACTCCAAACTCCGGTTCTCTTCCCTGTACCACTGTTTCTCCAACACCCCCACTCCCCCCTCCTACCTTTCCTCCCCCTTTCACTTATCTCACCCTTCAGAGCCTCTCATCCTGTCTTATCCTCGCCTCATCTATTCACAGAATAACTCCTTTCCACGGCCATGTGGCCAGATATTACATTATTGAACAGAAATCACTTTCAGCTCTTTGGTAACGGTCAGGGATTCTAAATAGGTCCTAGACCACTGTTATCACACACATTAAGTGTTTCAGTCAAGGCTCATTATTTACATGTTTGAATGCTGACACAGTACCAGCGCTGTCACATCCTAACTGATGACTTCTCACATAGTTTTACCAGTACTGAACATTTTAAGTGTAAAACAAACACGCATGTCAGACAGAACTGTATTGTCATTGAGGTGTTTTTAAAAATACAAAAAACATCATCACATAAGTTGATTCTTATGGAATGCTTCAAAAAGCTTCTCATTCAAAACCAAAATTTTATTAACCATATTCTACAATCAACAACATGAGAAAACATAGCAACACAACAGCCTATTCTCTATGTTGAGACTTTAAAATGGAGGTTCTGACAATGAGTTTGGGCCATGACAGACCAGAATAAGACTGTGTTCCCCTTGCCTCTCTGCTCTCTTCATCTCTCCGTCCACTCGTCCATCCATCTGACCATCTACCCGGCCTTTTCTTCTCCTGTTCCTCCACTCCACTGAGAGGTAATGAATGGCTTCCCTCACTGCGGCAAATTCACCTGTTTCTGCTTCAGCCTTCCTCCGTCGCATTAAGTGGGGATTTATGGAGGCGGCTTCCCATTGAACAAAACCATTTCTCTTCCAGTTTGGTTTAACAGCACTCTTTATTCCCTGCAGATTTAAGGATAGGAGGCGGGGGGGTGGGTGGATGGGAATGGGAGGGGGGCAACACCATTAAGGGCTACGGCCCTCCCAATTTCTCTCGCACTTACATTGGGAAGGCAAACAGCCCTGAGCGGTCTGCTCCTAAAGAGACCTCTGTGAATAGATAGATGCCTGATGGATCAAGTGGAGTGCTAACACATGCAGGAGGACTGTCCCATTTCTGGCTCTTTCACATGGCAGGAGCCGCTGGATTTCAAATGGGACTTAAAGTCGGGGCAGTTTTATTCCTCACCTAAGAATAGAAATGTAAAAATGAAATCAGAGGCCGGTCTGATGCACGGGGGATACAGCAGATGTAACAGCAGGCCACAGAGACATTTGTCCCTGATAGTGAATCTATTACTGAAGCCTTTATTGAAATTGAGCCGACATGCTGCAGACCCTCTAATATCATAACCTATAAAACTGTGATATTTTATAATTATTCAGCGGCGGCGTATTTGGGTGAATCTTTTAACTGCCAATGACTGTGTCATATGTAGCTGCATTAGCGTCTCATTACTTTGGCGATAGGGAGAAGATTCCTTAATGCCTCTCGACAGGCCATGATGTAATTACACAGTGTTTGTTGCAAGTCAACATGATAATTTGTGTTTCCAAGGGATCTGTCATACGCCCGGGACGCCGGGCGCATAAATGATTCAACCCCTCATAAATGTCCTGATTGAAAACAAGCTGTTGCCCGAACCAACTTAACTATCTTGTCATCGCGGCACCTCGTGGCCTCGAAGTACACAACGAAAAACAAAAAAAGAAGGGAGAGAAAAAAAAAGAATCCCTGTGAAAATTCATCACAATGTTTGGTGCTGTGAGGCAGAATTATGCATTAAACCATAAGAAAAGCTTACCTTTCACTTCTCCCTCTCCCTCTGTGTGTGTGAGAGAGATCAGGATAGGGCGAGTGCGATGTGGACAGAGAGAGAGAGAGAGAGAGAGAGTGTTTAGTGTGTGTGTGAGACTACTCTGCAATTCCCCAGAGGCTGCCATTGTCGAATTTACCCATTCCCACCCTCTGAGCTCGACCTAACAAGACTGCACAACATCTGCATGGAGGCTGCAGAGTTTATGTACACGGTGGAGGGTGTGTGTTTGAGGCGGGTGTGTGTGTGTGTGTGTGTGTGTGTGTGTGTGTGTGTGTGTGTTTGGGGGCGTTGATTTTTGTTTTGGACTATCTGTTTTGAAATCTGTGCGGTGGGCAGGGTATATTAAAGGCAGAGCGAGGTGTTCCTGCGTAGCCGCCGGCTTCGCTGCACCTCTCCAGCATTCTGACTGTGACCCCAGCCTTCGGGTGTGTGTGTGTTTTCTCTCTCTTTGTACACACTCTCTAAGATGTTCTCGCTCTCCTCCTCTTTTCTCCTCTTTTTTTCCCTCCTCCCGCCCTCCTCCTTGTGTTCCTTGCAGAACAGAGCCCCAGATACTGAAGATATTGCCCCTGGTTTATTTGGCCTGTCTCTCTCTCTCTCTCTCTCTCTCTCTCTCTCTCTCTCTCTCTCCCTCTCTTGCCATACTGTATATATCTCCAGATTCTCCTCTCTCATCTCCTTTCTTTTTCCCTTTTATTTATCTTCTGCAAGTCCTCTCACTTTGCGATCAATACAGTTTCCGCTTGAAGCCTCGCGGCCAATGTGAGAGGAGCTGCGGGATTTTTGAAGTTGGGATGCTAAACATATTAAACAGCAAAGATGTTTTGAAAATTTGGGATCATCCGAGAGATGTTAAACGTCTGAATTTGTTTTTCCCAGTTCCCAGCTGCATACTGTACGTGCATCAGACGTTATGGCTTTTTATCAGCTATCTTTGATCTCCCTGTAGCTTTTTATATAATATTTCTGATTCTTGCATTTGAATCTATTAGCGGATCACTAAATCAGGGATGTAGCAGTTATCGTTACAAAATGAACATGTGATATGCATATTTATATATTCATAAATCTACTTTGAAAATCAGTTTGCTTCATTTGAAACC
The DNA here is from genome assembly GCA_037975185.1 of Centropyge bicolor. Classification (NCBI taxonomy): domain Eukaryota; kingdom Metazoa; phylum Chordata; class Actinopteri; family Pomacanthidae; genus Centropyge; species Centropyge bicolor. The sequence continues at coordinate 59,384 of JBBMOC010000212.1, read as the reverse complement.
AAGCCTGCATCACCGGATCGTCTCGCTATATATCAGCTCTTGGATGATTCCTGTATAGACTTGGTAGTTAAATTCTTGAAAAGAAAAAGTTCAGTTCATAGACTAAAGAGTGGCTTAATTTTATCAAGCTCCCATGCTTGTGGTCTTTGGTTTCATTTTGAGGTAATGCAAAGCTCTCAGGTGTAGCCAGTTCCTCCATATCTCTTTGTGTATCCTTGAGCTAGATGTTCAACCCTTGAAAAGTGTAATAATTAAAAAAAAAAATCAATAAGATTATATGGCAAACAATGACCAGTATAAGCAAAAAAATCCTATTCATTTTCAAAAACAGATTGTTGTTTTCACCCTCCACATCTGTATATATCTTATATCCACCAAGCGGCAACCTCCGCCGCTGAAAAATGAAGCCAATGCAGAAGTGCAAAAAAGCTGCAGTTCCTCGAATAACCGCTAGAGCAGGCCGCAGAAGGGAGTCAATTACATTTGAGCCCCATGTTAAAATGTCCGATTTTACGACAGAAAAAAACATATTTACAGCCTGGTTCAAAAAATGGCTCTAGTCTCATAAGCTGTTTTTCTAAGTGGCGCCACTTTGATTGACAACTAGCCACTGACGGTCTAAAGGGCGTCACCCCGGCTAATTCTAGTCACTGAGTTTGGGAAAGAGATCGTCGTGGGGTTAGCCGGCTAGCAACGATATTTAGCATTTAACCTAGCTGGTTAGCCGTAGCTAGTTGGATTATTTCGAATAAAGCAGCTTTTTTCAGCGGCTTTTTTCAGTCAATAGCGTTCATTCGACCCGCCTCAGCTCCGCCCTCGCTCCACCTCTTTGTCCATATTTGGAGTAACCGGAGGTAGGCTACCAAGATGGCTACGCACTACGATTTGCTTCATTTTTGCTCTTCAGAAACCTATGGGTGACGTCACGGACACTACGTCCATATTTTATACTGTCTATGATATCCACACATACACATAGTGCATATAAAACTATTTTGTCGACGGAAGGATTTGGGTGGTGGTAACTGACAAGGTTTCATCTCACTATTGTTCACTCCAAACTGCCCAATTCTGAATTATATAACAAAGTTTTCACTGTCACCACTCATACTGTGTGGTGTTGACAGTTTCACAATTCAGTAAAACAAAGAAGAGCATGAGTAAATGAGTTTACGTCCCAATTTTCAAGTTCTTATGAGAAAACACTGTGTGTAATATTCAGTCTGCTGGCAGTGCCGCATTCATGCTGGGACACAAAACAACTCAGACCCACATGACTTAATCACCAGCTGTACATGTAGGACTATCTGCTATGTATGCTTTTTGTCTTATTCCCCGTCTTATTTGGGGTTGTAATTTTTTTGTTTTCTCCACACTTTTGTACTGCCTCTTGTAATGGAGGATGTAGGAATGTCATTGCTCTTGTCAGTCAGGAAGTGAATGTCAGCAGAGCCTTCACATCATGTGAAGCTTTAGCTTAATTCTTATCTTACCTCTCAGTTTGCAATATTTACATTTGCTGCTTTACTGACATAACTATGCTGCATTATCTACCTCATATTCTCATTTGCTGCTGTTTTGTTATTTGATGTTGTCACTTTATTTTCACTAAGCCACTTTAGGTTCCACTTGTACTTTTTTTTATATAGTTTTTCCTTATAGTTTTTTTTTATTTTGTATACTTTATACTTCTAGCTGATTGTATGCTTGTGCTGCTGCAACACCCGAATTTCCCCAATGGGGGATCAATAAAGAATTATCTTATCTTATCATATCATCATCTTATCATATGTAAAATACATACATTGCTTATGCCATGTGAGTGCTTCACACAAATCACAGATGGGGGGGGTGTAATTTCTAAATCACGTGAGGTCCCCTATAATTCTAGCTATCGTGCCATTAGGGCTATCATAATGTCACAACAATGGGTAATTATAGTGAAGTTTATGTAGTGCCTATACACGTCAAGTAGGGAAGGAGTTAAAGTAAAATGTTTCTATCTATCACTAACTGTCTGTTTGGGAATTTGTTTGCTTGATCAGGACACCATCAGCTTTAATCCAGTATAACCTGTGACACCTTCACAACAAGTCTAAAGAAGGCTCTCTTTGTTATCCTCAACTAACAACTCTCTCTCTCTCTCAATCACTCTCTCTTCTCACTCATTCCTCTTTGTTCTCCATTTTCTGCACCTGCTCCTCTCGCTCCTCTCTCTCTCTCTCTCTCTCTCTCTCTCTCTCTCTCTCTCGGATGGACGGCGGAAGGCTGCTACATCCCTGATGACTGTCATCATCATCGTCTGTCTGTCCGGCCGGCGTTGACGAGCCAGAAAGGCAGCGAGCCAGAGCCAGACAGCAGGCCTGTGGAAACAAATGCAAACTGCCCCGTGCCCCCCGTTTGCATCCAACTGTCAAGCAAAATTTTATGCAAACTTCAAAATTGTCACCAAAAAAAAAAAAAAAATAGAATGTGAATTAGGTGTGTTTTCAACACTTTGGTCGGGAATGAATAAATTGGCTTTATGAATGAATAAAAACACAACCGCTGGCCTGTCAATAATTAATGAGTATTGGGCAAGTTGTTATTGCTCTATTGGGACAGATAATGTTTGTCGCCGTTCATGTTTTCATACAACAACGGCAAAGTCGCAGTTGTTGATATGGTAATGTCTGAAAATGATACAGACTCACACACTTGGTTGTGATAAACAGAAATCTTTCAACCTACATTTGAGATCATTAAAAGCCAGTTTTTGATCGAGCAGTGAGGCCTGTGCTATATATATTTGACAAGCTTGTGCAATTTAACCCTTGCTCTTTACATTGTAAAGCATTTTAGACTTTAAAGAAAATATTAAAACCCTCTATGGAAATTTGACTTAACAATACTAATTCCGCTTTTCAGAATTTGCAAAAAGTTGAATGGAAACCCAGCTTGAGTCTAAAGTGAAAAGACTTAAAGACGTAAACCTGCTCGGCCAGATGTTTGTACAGTATCCATGTGTGTGTGTGTGTGTGTGTGTGTGTGCGTTCTGCTCACTTCCACATGCAGACTATTTATACGCACACTTTTGCTGATGGACCACATGAGACAGGAGACAGAGGGGTAAACATCAAGCCTATCTTCTCTGGTGGTCGTCAGTGCAGCGCTCGTACGGCGGCCGCGGAGATTATTAAACATTGTGTTTTAAAGTGTGACACAGTGAGTGATGTAGTGAGGAACAAAGAGAGAAGAGTGAAGGAATGAGGGTGAGAGAGGGGGGGGCGAGAGAGGCAGATGAGACTGAGAGAGAGAGAGAGAGAGAGATATTCAGGCATCACTGCTTTTCCTCCAGGTGTCTTTGGCCTGCATGATTTCATCTGCGAGGCCATAATAAACTTCCTTAATGAAATAAGTAATTAACATATTATAATTGTGCAGCGGATGATTTTGACAGAGATCATTTTCCATATCTAATGCTATGCTAATTTAATCTGTTCCCCTCCTCTGCCCGACACGACCCTTTCTGTGATTAAGTTTCATGGCATCTCACTTTCGCTTTTCCTCACCTCTCCTGCTTGCACCCCTCCCTCACCCCCACCCCCACCCCCCTTACCCCTCATCCTCTCTCTCTTTCTCCCTTCACTTCCTCTCTCCGTCTCTTCCTCTCCTCCTGCAGTGATGGATTGACTCCTCGGCAGAGGTTCAGGGCCTTGTTGTTGTGGAGTTGCGGGCGGAGGGACGTGCACAGATGGCGGGGGAACTGGAGGCTGGGGGTGGAGGGTGGAGGCCTGGATCTGTATGTGTGGTCTGATCTCGCTCCTTCCTCCGCCTCCTCTGCATGGAAAAAAAGGAGAGCATGGAGCAGGAAGCGTAGGAGGTGGGAGTAACTGCGCTGATTGAAAGACAGCCATGGGCTGCTGATCATGTGGACTTCATGCCTTCATTGTTTTTCGCCCTGAGTTTAGTAATGTGTATTTATAGTTTGGATGAAGCCAGCTGATATCAGAGGTGCCATTCCTTTCATTGACAGTATGTTCAGGAGGCCTCTGGGATAAAGAAGACGAGAACTCACTGACAACAATGAATAAGAAATGTTATATAACACTACACATGTCAATTTGATGTTTTCCTTCTCTTAGTGGTCTTCAGTGGATTTTGGCCTTACATTAGGTCACAGCAGACTGGAGCCGCTGTTCAATTTTATTTCACAGATAGAGCTCTGAGTATAGGCACAGGTCATTAACTCAGTTAAACCATGATGGGCAGAACCATCATCTGAAATATCTCAAGAAACATAGGATGGATTGCTGTCGTGATCCCCAGTGGAAGAATCCAACTGGCTTTGGAACTATTGAGTGGTCTGCGCCGACATTTCATTCATGTTCTTCTCAGGATGAACTGTAAAAATTTTGATGATTCATTTACTTTTCATCTACAGTAGCGCCATCATCAGGTCAGTTTTCATTCATCCAACACTTTGGTTTATGACCAAATACCATAGACTGTATAAAATATGGACGTAGTGTCCGTGACGTCACCCATAGGTTTCTGAAGAGCAAAAATGAAGCAAATCGTAGTGCGTAGCCATCTTGGTAGCCTACCTCCGGTTACTCCAAATATGGACAAAGAGGTGGAGCGAGGGCGGAGCTGAGGCGGGTCGAATGAACGCTATTGGCTGAAAAAAGCCGCTTTATTCAAAATAATCAACCTAGCTACGGCTAACCAGCTAGGTTAAATGCTAAATATCGTTGCTAGCCGGCTAACCCCACGACGATCTCTTTCCCAAACTCAGTGACTAGAATTAGCCGGGGTGACGCCCTTTAAACCGTCAGTGGCTAGTTGTCAATCAAAGTGGCGCCACTTAGATTGACAGCTATGAATTGTGCATAATGATGTATGCTGTATATTTTAAACGAACGCCTTATAAAAAAATTCGCCCCCCCCAGAGTTGTCATGGAGTAGAAAAACAGCTTAGGAGACTAGAGCCATGTTTTGAACCAGGCTGTAAATATGTTTTTTTCTGTCGTAAAATCGGACATTTTAACATGAGGCTCAAATGTAATTGACTCCCTTCTGCAGCCTGCTCTAGTGGTTATTGGAGGAACTGCAGCTTTTTTGCACTTCCGCATTGGCTTCATTTTTCAGCGCCGAAGGTTGCTGCTTGACAAAAACCTTCAAAATCAATGACAACACTAACACTAAATAACAAAGTATTAGTACACTTACATGGTAATCATTATACCTACTAAACATCAGCATGTTTGCATTGTCATTGTGAGCATGTTAGCATGCTGACATTAATGTGTCTGCATGGTTCTACACTGTAGACAGTGGGAATGGGAATGAGTGAGGGGCGCAACAAATATAAAGCCTTCGGTCGTCATGTTAGTAGAACACTTGAAAAAAAGTGTTTTCAGAGACTCAAGCGTTTCATTTGATACCAAGAAGGTTTGCATCAACACAGATTATGGCATATGTGCAGGAATTTGTGTAAACAAGAGTCAAGTTCATGAAAGTTTTCATTGTTCATCTCTGAGAAGCGAAGGAGAACTGGAGGGAGGAGGTTCAAGGGGACAGAGGGGTGGATGGGAAGAGTGGGAGGCAGAGGACGAATGAAATCAGCCAGCTGTGGTTTGATCCATCCCATGTGATGGCAGGACCCCCCTCTCTCTCTAACTCTCTCTCCCTCTCGTTCTTCCACTCTCCCAGTCCCTGAAGTCTCTCTCCCCTGGCTTCTCTGAGCAGAAGGAGGCGCCCACTGGGGGCTCTCTATTTTCTGTCACCCATGAAATGATGCGTACAACACAGCCACTACCCCACTCCTCCACCTTCTTCCCCTTCTTTCCCCTAAATCCACAGCACCAGCACACAGAGAGGATTATTCCCCACCCAACCCCACAGCCCAGAACACACAAACTTCACATGTATACCTCCCCCATCTTGTCTCCAGTGATGTGGACTGGACCACAGAGGAGCTTCCAGCAGCATCAGTTCATAAAGGAGGACAACCTCTCAGTTTCTAACATATTTATTTTGCAAACACATGTGAGTGGAACACTGCTTCTGAATGCTTTCCCAAAATCAGTGGCTCAAGTTTCATACTGTCACACTTCTAACGTACACTTATGGGATCTTCAATGCAAGTTCTGTCTGGTGCTTACCTCCTTACATTTTAATTTAATACAAAAGTGATCCACAGGTTTATTGACACACTTGGCAGGATGACGCAGAGAATGTTATTGTGTTGTGTTAATGTTTTGTATTGTATTGTCACTTTGTCATGTTCACTAAGTCACTTTGGATCTGCCATTTGCACTCAGTTGTACATACCTCTTCTTATATATATACATACATATATATATTCATTAGGCCGTTATCTTATTTCTCAGGTTGCAATATTTACATTTGGCTGCTTTACTGACATAACTATGCTGCATTATCTACCTCATATTCTCATTGCTGCTGTTTTGTTATTTGATGTTATTTGATGTTGTCACTTTATCTTCACTAAACCACTTTAGGTTCCACTTGTACTTTTTTAAAATATAGTTTCTTACAGTTTTTTTATTTTGTATACTTTATACTTCTATCTGATTGTATGCTTGTGCTGCTGTAACACCCAAATTTCCCCTATGGGGGATCAATAAAGAATTACCTTATCTTATCTTATCTTATCTTATGATCTCTATACCGAGAAACCTTTGGACACCTGTTATAGAAATAAAGTGTCTAACAAATACAATGGTTTACAGTAAGTGATCTCTCTTTAAAAAAATCTCTCTATGCTCATGTTCAGAAAGTGGCTCGACAAAGGAATGGTGAGTAGAACAAACAAAGGGAAAGAAGGGTAAATAATGTATAAGCAGGATTTTGTAAAACAATTTCCCCTATTCTAAGTTGAGCACACAGGAACAACTGAGATGTATAAATATTGTAGTACGCAGAGGCTTTGTCTGCCTGAATACTCAGTGTTCTGTATGGCTGTGTACTGGTATGTGTGTGTGTGAGAGAGAGCGAGCAAGAGAGAGAGAGAGAGCGAGGTCAGGTGGGGCAAACAGAGGATGAGTAATGTGAAAGAGCTCTGATGCGAACATGGCCAGTAACAATGAATGAGTGACAGGCCACATGCCACTGGGTAATGAGAGGTTCACACCTGCATGTTCCCTTTTCCTTTCTCATTCCAGGAGACCCCTCACACACACACAAACACACACACACAAACATACACATATAGACATAACACCACCCACCCGCCGACCTGCCGCCGCCCAACGAAGGTTAAAACCTTCCTCAATGACAACTCCTCCACTGTGCCTGGGACATGGCTGTAATAACAAGGCAACAGTAAACATGTCGTCAAGCACCCGTGATGCACACACCCTTTGGACCAATCAGTAACTTTGTTATACAGATACGAAAAGGTCAAAGTTACAAGTTACAAGATGCGAATTGTATATATTTTTTTGATGTGCTGTAGATTCCTGAATGGGTTGATTGACAGGTGGCCCAGCCTTTAGGCCAAAGTGTAAGAATAAGGACGTGTGCAACAAAAGATATGACAGTGTTTAAATTTGTGATTTGTGTTTTAATTGATTTTCATCTGACACACAGTTCATAGAAGAACAAACAAACAACATTCTCCCGTCCGCCCACTCGGAATAGATGCTATAACTGTCATGGGTAAGACAACGCAGCAGCATAGTTAGATGAGACCTGGGTGAGGTGAGGCACCCGAGCACCTTTTCAGATGTCTAATGTTAACACAGTGTGAGTACAGAAACCATCCTCACACATGCACTTGAAAAACAACCAAGGAAAGTAGTTCCTCGCCTCGTCAGGTGATTTCAAGTGACTCTAAGCAGTGTGAAGCAGTTCACAATAAAACAGAAAAATAGAAATGGCCCCTCTCAAGATCAGGGAGTACTTCCTCTCACAACGTGTCAAGCTGAGCACATGCCGTATTCTCCCTTCTTTGAAATATCTTCCTGCCACACAAACGACCTTTTCAAACAACAGGTGCTCCAATAAAAAACAGCTGTAAAAAAACAAAAACAAAATTGATCACGTCTGTTTCTGCCTCTCTTCCTCTATGGCGGCGACCTCTTCTCTCCGTCGGTGAGACAGTGGTGTCGCTGGGACCAAATGGTAATCGAGGGCTGTCACCTCAGTCAAAGGAAAACATTATCCAGCAAGTCACTTTGTACACCTCAAGGACGAGAGCGAGGCAGCGTGCGAGGGAGAAAAATGGACCGTGCATGTCTCTCGGTGGAATTCAACTCGCTTCAGTCGCCTTTATTTGCATGAAAAGGCACCAATAATGCGCCAGTCAAAGCAATCAATACAAGAGCGGCAAACTTGGATAATACAATAATCAGACAAGGGGTAAACATCAGGCATTATAAAACCAGCCATAAGCACATTATTAAAGGGTGCATTATATTTTGAATTGTAAAAAAAAAATGAACAATGACACTTTACTTTGACAGCACTGACATAAAAGTCATCTTTTGTTTGTTCCTGTGATCAACAAACAACAGAATGTGACTGTTATTTGCCATTACAGCTGCCACATGTCGCAGTCACTTCCATCAATATTTTGAACATTACAGCTACAAACAAACAAACAAATAATTGATTTAAAAATATAATTTGTGGCTGCAAATGAAACCTAAATATCATTTCAACCTTTCTTCCCCCCCCCCACCACACACCCAGAACCATCTCTCAGTGTGTCTTTCCACTTCTGTCTCACTATTCCTCTTTGGCTCGGCTCTGATGTTCACAGGGAGATCTCAACATCCCTAAATCATCATCAGAATGAGAAAGGAGTCCCAGGGCTAATGCAATGCAGATATGTTGTCTTTTGTGTCGGAATATGAGAAAAGGAATTTATGTGAGGCGCTCGGTGAGTCAGAATTCATTTCTTGCTCGAGCTTTTGCCCTGCAGTCAAATGTAAACTGACTGCAGACTCAGCTGGCTGACTGAGTGAGGACACACACAGACATGTGCGCGTGCCCGACACGCACACACAGCCAGGCACACACACACACAGACAGAGAGAGAGCGAGGCACGCAAACTCATCCCACTCAATAAACACGCATGGACTCCCTCAACACTCAGCAAATCCATACACTCGTGTTCACCCCAACAGAGTGTGTCTGTGTGCTCAGAGTGGCCTCTTCATCCTTGAGTGACAGGTGTACATGGGTGACACAATGGCCGCCAATATTGTCCGGCGCCCATGGTAACAATGGCCGGTCTCCAGGGAAATGTGGAGCCTCGCAGTCGCCGGCCGTCAGACATGAAAAGAGAATATTTCAGGTGGCGGTGGGAAAAAAAAAAAAAAAAAGAAAGAAAGAAAAAAAAACATTTTGAGGGTTTGTGCTAATCAACATTGCCGGCAGCAAGCGCTTTGATAGGGAAAATGGATTCTGATCCTTGATTATAATATAGGGCACAATCTGAAAGAGCTGTAACACACATGGAGCCGGAATAAGCCGAGCGGAGAAACGGAGAACATGAGGTCTCCTTGACCATGAGATACACTGTGGTCGTTATTTCCTACATCTGAGGAATAAACACGAGTACTCTGTACACTGTACACCTATTAAACATCTTTTTGTAAACTACACATTGATTGTTGATTTTTTTTACAACACACATGGAAAGCAAACATAATGAGGTGAATTGCAACAACAGACAGGTCTCGTTTCCAACCATATGATGCTGCTGAAGATAGTGCTGAAGCCTGGATGAACCTCACTGATGATCAAGAGCGCTGAAAGGGACAGCTAACAATCTGTGGGTGTTTGTGTGTGATGTGTGTGAGGGAGAGCGACAGAGAGAGAGAGAGAGGGAGACAGAGAGTGATGTACTCTTATCAGTCTTCCCAGTCCTCAGCAGCAGCAGATAAACAGAAGTGTGAAGGGCAGTTGCGCTGCAGGGGGCTGATTGACATGGCTGGCGCCCAAAGAATTACACACACACACTCACACACACACACACACACACACATTTGCCTTTTGCTGTCTTCACTTGTGCAAATATCCACAAATGCATCATCTACTGACTGTAAGTAGCACATTCAGTACCACTGCTGTCCAAAAGAAAAAAACACTGCACTGAGTGTTTTACTTAGAAGAATTAGTTTCATTTCAATCAATCCAGCAATATTATATCACTGGCCGGTTGCCTGTGGTCTATTGGTGTGAATACTCCAAACAAAGGAGACTGTAATTTAGACCAGTTTCTCGCCTTGTGAACCCATAAATATAGGAATGTTTACCTGCAACCCCTGAACAAAAGTTATGAATTTAGCATGGACATCATTGGTGGACTGTTCAAACAGACAGGGATGTTTTTTAAGGGCTCTGAAGAAAAAAAAGAAAAAAGTTATCAAAGAGTCATAAAAAACACTGAACGTTTCTTTCTTATCCCTTTAATTATATTGTGACTTATCTTATCTGGGGACACACTGGGGGGTCCTGATCCAAGGTTGGGAGTCACTGATCTCGACAGTTCATTGCAAAACAGAAGCAACATTTCCCATTACTTCTGCAACCATCTCTTTTTTAACTCCTCGAGCTTTAAAAGTGCAGCACCCTCTTCCTGTTTTGACATATAGCGGCAGGTTAGCTACAAATCTGGAGTCAGTTGCAAACGCTCAAAGCAACACCGAGGCCGAGTGAAACCACCGGGGTCTTGTTTATCTATGGTTGTCATAGAAATATCTCAAAATCAATGCCCTCATGCTTTATTTATGTTGACACATACATTACACGTACATTTATTTGTGATGTATTCAAATTTGACTGATGGAAAGGAAACCAATCAAATAAAAAGCAGCTCATTCAAGCTGCACCATGTGTGTGTGTGTGTGTGTGTGTGTGTGTGTGTGTGTGTGTGTGTGTGTGTGTGTGTGTAACACTACCTCAGTAGCAGTAGCTGAAAGCAAATCGGGGATTAAAGCGGAGGGGAAGCAAAAAGAACTGGCCCATGTCTGAGGGAGGACAGGGGAGAATGGAAATGACTGGGAGAGTCTTGATGGACAGCCACAGTGTGTGCACCTTGTGTGTGTGTGTGTGTGTATTTTTTTAATACATGTGTTTGGTGTGCAGATTGCATGGGCATTATACACCTTTACATGTGCCACCTGCGTATGTTCAGCATGCTTATGCATATTGGTTTGCATTTATGAGCCTGTGTGTGTGTGTGTGCATGGTTAGGTTTGTGTGTGTGTGCATGGTTAGGTTTGTGTGTGTGTGTGTGTGTGTGTGTGTGTGTGTTTCAGCGTGTTAGCAGATGATTGAGCAGGCATGCCCCGTGGCTCCATGCTGTTCCACACCAAACACTGAAACCAATACCTTTTTGTCGCTGATAAAACTGGATGGCCAGAGATAGGCATGCATATTATCACTCACAAACATGCACACATGCACATACACACTCTGTGCTCAGTGAGAGCTCCTGTGTGTGTGTGTGTACTGGGCTTACAGGGGTTTGCTTTGTGTGTGTTATCTGTGCATGTGTGTGAGTAATTCACTCCTACAAAGACACCATACACTCTCCCTCCTACTCTTTCCACTACCCCAGAGACAAAGTCCCAATTTCTCCATTGCCTGCAGTCAGACAGAAAGACGAGAGGGGGGGGGGGGCTGCAAGCGAGAGGGGAGGGAAAAGAGTAAGGAGAGGTAGCGAAAAAGAAAACCCAGATGCTATCAGCCCTCAGAGAGTCACCAGGGTCATTGTCATGTGTCAGTCAGTGTAACACAACTCCCCCTGATAAGCTGGCCGATTGCGGCGATTGGCCGCGATGGGTGACAGTGCGATACCGTTCGGTGCCTGCGCTCCTGACGTGACACGAAATTAACCCCCAGCGCTTTGCCGATAAACATCTAAAATGGTTTCGGGACCCCAGGGGCTAATGGGAAGAGACGGGAAGCTATCAAAATATCAAATGTGCGTGACAAGCGGCACAAGGACCAGGTCTGTCAAACACTCGCCTCTCCGAGTGTGATTTAACTCCGTGTCTCCCGCAAAGCCTGGCAGCAAGGCGCTGAGAAATTAGCCACGCGTTGCCTCTGTCTGTATGCAGCCAAGTCATATTTTAATAGACGTATTTATTTAGACAAACTGATGTGGGGGTCCGGGTTTTAATTAGGTAAACAGCTCGTTGGGAGGAATCAATGGTGATCCGTTAATGAAGGTCGGCCCAGGCTAATAGCTGGGGCCACTCCTGTCTCACAATGAAATGATCATGAAAAGGAGTGAATGCCGCCATCTTTTTCCTGCCCAGGTAACACATAGATCTGTCTGGAGTAGAGTGTGTACCTTTGTGTATGTGTTTTTTTTTTTTTTGGGTTCATGTCCTTGGCGGCACGTTTGAAGGACGGCAGAGCAAGTAGTAGCAGACAGAGAGGCCTGAATGTGTGTGTGTGTGTCATGTGTCTCACCTGGGTGACATGTGAAGGTGATGGTGTCACCGGTGTCCCTGTCGTCTGAGGGCATGTCTCCGACTGCTCTGACACCAGCCTGACTGACTTATGATCGGGATTTATCATCTTGATTTATGATGAGGCCGGTTTGTCCCTCTCACAGCCAGGAAGAGGGGGGGGCGCGCCTTGTGTGTGTGTGTGTGTGTGTGTATGTGTATGTGTTTGTGTGTGTGTATGTATGTGTGTGTGTGTTTGTGTGTGTGTGTGTGTGCGTGTGTGTGTGTGTGTGTGTGTGCGTGTGTGTGTGTGTGTGTGTGTGTGTGTGTGTGTGCGTGTGTGTGTGTGTGTGTGTGTTTGAGAGAGCTTGTGAGCTGGCCTGGGCCCCCGCACCAAAAAAAAAAAATCCATTTTAACAAGCCATTAATATCATTATCACCAAGTTCACCTGTTTCGAGCAGAAAGAAAACTTTGACAGTGGAAAGTGAGTCTCCCTCACTGTTCTTTGTTCGAACTGCATCCAGTGTGAATGTCTGTCACATCGAATGTGAGGCAGGGTGTTGCAGGAAGTGAAAATGATGCTCCGGTGTTTCCCCAGATAAATAACAGTTCAAAAACATATTTCAGGACGGAGTGCTAATTGACATGACTTATTAAAATGTTTCAAAACTGCGAACACAAGGCCGCGATGCATGCAGCGTGTCACCGAGCCACGAGTCATTTTCCCTTCATATTGTGCTGTAACAGGCAAGCAGAGTCTTGACTACCAAATGCCAGGCGCAGGGACATGGGGGCTATTTAGTAAACATCTTTCAGTTCCATGCCAGCCGGCCGGCCGAGCAGCCAGGCAGCCTCTTAGCTTCTCCCCCTATGTTGGGATGCAGAGAAACAGGCCGTCTGCAGACCCAGGGGATGGTGGGATGAGAGGGGAAAGAAAAGGAGGAGGAGGGGGCAGAAGAGACAGAGGAAGAGAGAAGGAGGGCACTGGAACACATCCACAGATTAACCCTCATGGAGGAGATGGAAAATAGAGCGGAACTGAACATACGTGTGTGTGTGTGTGTGTGTGCAGAGAGAGAGAGAGAGAGAGAGAGAGAGAGAGAGAGAGGGGCTGAACTGCGACATTCAGGAGCATCTGGGCATCACAACACTGAGGTGTCCACTGTATGTCTCCGCCATGCAGTGGACAAAAAAGCAACACCTTTAATTCTTCGATGCGACCCTCTACCCTTCCTTCTCGCCCCCCCTGCATGCCTCCTCCCCTCCAACAGCCACGGCTAATCCTCTCCTTCACACTCCCAAATAAAAGCAGCAGAGACGGGAGGATGGGGCAGGGACGGGGGTGAGGGTGAAGAAGGGGTCTCTTGTCGCTTTGTGCCAAACCTTCATCCATAAATATGGTATAGAGCTGAGGCAGATAGAGAGGCATTGTTTGAATGACAGGAACATGTGTCTCTGTGTGTAGAAACGTGTTCACACACACATATGCGGGGACTTTTATCCAGGGACAGAAATCCAGTCCACGTAGGGTTAAGATTATATTTTAGGGTTCAGACTTAAGACAGGGTTTAGGTTTGGATTGTAAATAGATTAAGGTTGAGGTCAGGGTCGGGGTTAAGTATGTAGTGGTTACGCTTAAGCCTCCAGACAAAGAATGGAAGTACAATGTACCCATGAGTACACAGAGGCAGTTTGTGTGTGAGTAGTACTACACACTCACTCATGAGGTAAACACGTCCACAGAACTGTACACACCTGTACCTTGGGATCAAACCGATTCCCACTACCTCATCTCATCACTGCTGGTGAGATACATATGTGAACTTTATTATTCTTTGGAGTTAAAGGATTTTGTCCTTTGTACTTTGATTTGCACTGTGGCCGGCTACATAATCTGCGTCTGGGTTGGTGTTGTGTTTAAGTGTTGTTATTGCTTGACATAGTGTGTTGTAAACAAAGCATGGATCATTACAACTTAGCATTATAACACAGATTATTATAACCCGCGCAGTGTATGCTAAACTTAGTATGGATCATGCTGTAATTTAACACAGCGTGCAACAGAGTGTAAGTACAGAGTACACCACCTAAACATAGTTTAACATGCAGCAGACTATCACTTACAACACTGTTGACTTTAGATAGAAAGACAATTTTTTTTGCAGTTACAGCGACAAAAAAAAGTATAGTAATGAGAAACCTCTCATTACAAGTCATTATAACTATTATTTGGGAAATCACCTTTGCTATAGGGTTTTAACACTATGGAGACCTGAAGAACTGTGTTGCTTGTGTGAGAACAGAGTGATCTTCTAGATGTCATATTATTCCTGATAGCACAGCATGTTGTGACATATTTATCATGTAATCTGGTCTGACCTTTAACGTTTAATAATTTTTTTTGTTTCTTTAATTAAACATATAATTACAATCACATCAATCATGAGTGTCTTTGTATTTTTGGTATTTGTATCTAAAACAGACCAAAGGCTGTGACTGCTGTATAAAGTGTAAATAAATGTCTAAATATTGCTTTAGGATATTACACCAGTGGCCAAAACATGATGGGACCAGCACAGAATACTGAACACAGCCAACATGCACTGCTGTCTGGGACTGTGTTACTGTATCTACATCCATGCCTTAAGACTAAAATTGTTGTTGATTCTTATTAAAATAAATGTGGGAAAATCCAATTTTGTATTTAACATCATCAAAGTATACAAACATATAGTATGTGGCTTGGCATTAACAGCAGTTGAAAAATTGAAAAAAACATGTAGTTTATAAGAACTTGCATAACGACCATTTAAAATGTTTTTAATATAATATATGAGCAAATAGCCACGGCTACATCTTTATACAAGTGATTACATTATCTGGCTGTAATCAAATGATCTTTTGCTCCATTGTTCAGAATTGACATGGGGGGGTTTATTCACCCTCATACACCACTATGTCTCCAAACACAGTGAATGTTTCCTTGCCTTTGATATAATGCTAGTGCTAGCACTGTACATCACATGTTCCCCCGCTGTGGTGAAAGCTGCCCCGTGTGTGTGTGTGTGTGTGTGTGTGTGTGTGTGTGTGTGTGTGTGTGTGTGTGTGTGTGTGTGTGTGTGTGTGTGCGCTGCCTGTATCTGTAGTTGTGGAAACAGAGCGGGCTGTACAGATCCAGATACACAGTCAGATACACGGGGGAATAGCTGTGAGTGAGTACTGTTGGTTTGTTTGACAGGGACCTCTTACCCCTGTCTCTCTCACCTCAGATAGAGAGAGACAAATACACTGGGATGGCAGATAGAGGCAGATAGAAGACGAGTGAAAGGGAGAGCAGAGAGCAGGGAGAGAGAAAAACATAAAGATAGAGCGCGAGGTGTTGAAGACGGGCCTGGGGAATCGGAGGCGTAGCATAAAGGAGCAAGAGCAAAGCGCCAAAGGAGGGGCGACAATAAAAGGGTTGGGGAGAGAAGGAGAGAATTAAGGGAGGAGAGGAGTTGGAGAGAGAGGGAGGGGAAAGGGAGAGATAAGGAGGGAGAGAAAGCTTGGCACTGCACCGGGTAGTGGAGGGTTTATTATTCTCTGTAGCACTCAATCAAACGCCGGCCCTCTGAACAGAGAGCAATGCTGGCGAATCATCCTGGGGGCTTTCTCTCTCTCTCTCTCTTTCTTCCTCTCTCTCCATCGCTCCCCTCCTCTCCCTCCCCTGCTCTCTCACTGTCTTTTTTTCCTGCGGTGTATGAGTGCTATCCATCTGTCAGCTGTCAGTGCCAGTGAGAGATATACAGAGCTGTCACTTCGCGTCAGCCTGGCTTTGGGAGGCCCCTCTTTTGCAGCTGCCGCTGTACACATACTTTCCCTATGGCAGCACAGGAGCGCTGCTATTAAAGCACAAACACACTCACACACACACAAACACTGACTTCAGACTGATGTATTGCTTTGCTGACTCCAGTCAATTTAAAACTTGATATTGAGCAATCAGTGTTATCTATGTTGGATAGATCATTATTTAAATGATGATATTTGGTTTTATGACTTTTTTTCTGTTACAGTGAAACACTATAATCTATTACCAAAAATAAATATAATTTAAAAAAAAAGTCATTCTACTATAGATCACTAAAGTGAAACTGTAACATGCACATTGTGTTTCAGAAGAAAAGAGGAGGAAGAGTTCAGCCTTGGAACAGAGCCTTCCTCCACACTATGTCATGTGGTTCAGCCCATATGTCTACATAAGGATGGTCATTTAGAAAAACGCAAACGGTTCAATATTTATGTTTTCCCATGAACCCATAGCATTGTGTGTTGAACGTCATGGCTAAACAGAAAGGGCCGCTGGCAAACCAAGGGGTTACTTTACAGCTAGCCTCAGTATTTTTACAGCATGACAGTTTACTTTTCAGTGATGATCACATCTTCTTGAATGAATTTCAACCAGATTATGTGAACTTCTAATTGTCTATTTCCTCACTTGTAGTAAAACAGTGGTGGGCTGTTGTGATACGTTGCTGAAGGCCGGGGATGGGTGGGCTCATGCTTAATGTTAGCATTGTTAATTTTTTTTTTTTTTTTTTACAGTGTGGGAACAACATGCAACAGCGACATTGTTCAGTTGGTGTCGAGTTTGAAAGAGTGAAAAAAGTAACCTCTGTAAAATCACTGGCCTCCATGCTGCTTTATACTGTTTTCCAGCATGTATGTGACACACCAGAAAAAAAACAAAAAAAAAACAACAGAAAAGCAAACCTGTCTACTGGCAATGAGAAAGGAGAGAATCACCTATCTTCAGCAGGTTAACCTGTGTTCAAAAAACTTACATATATGCAGTAATTTTGGTGCTTAAAGTACAAACATCAGGATGTGAGTGATCTGCTTTGACACATCAGTCAAACTATAATACATAGAACTTATTGTCCTGTTGAAACTTGACACAAACCATACTAATATTATTTGGCCTTTTTAACTTTTTTCTGAAGATGCAGTAAAGAAGTCAGCTCTCCTTCCATTATGTGGGGTATGTAAGCCTTTAAACCCTTTCAAACCCCACTGGATAACATCAAACATATTGGTCAACATGCTACAGTGAAGCTGTCTTTGTGTTTCATTGTGTGCTTCTGTTACACATTGGCATCTCATCAAAGTCCTGACAGAGAGCTGTTGGTGGCGGTGAGGTTAAAACAGGACGACCGCGGTGCCAAACTCAAGGGAGGTTGGAAGCGTTGGATGGAGGGGTAGGTGGTGCTGGGATGGATATGTGTGTGTGTGTGTGTATGCGGGGGCAATTACACAAATTAATTGCAGGCCTCCGCTGACACCACTCAGGAAGAAGACGTGAAGGCTACACATGTGTGTCCTATGACAACAAGAGAAAAGGGGATGTGTGGAGCTTCCTTCCATTTGTATATGTTGACAAGATTGCCGGGTTTTTGTGCCTATTGTGCCACTCCTGCCATTCCGGCGCCAATTGTGTTGGGTTTTGGGGCCTCGTTATTAGAGGGTGACAGTTTCTGGGCGGAAACAAACACGACTCTGACGATTAACACCGTGTCACCATGTCAGCTCATACAGTAATCCTGATATTCTGTCTATCGCACATGTGTGCAGAGAAAGGGAGGAGGGGGGGGGAAGGCGAGAAGAAGGGACAGCCAGAGAGGAGAGAGGAAGAGGCATAGCCGAAATCCCGGGAGAGACAGATAAAGCCGTGTCGTTCATTGAGGACATTGTGTACGTGGTGGCGTCCTGTAATGCAATGTTAACATTCCTCCCAATCCCGGGCTCTCGGCGGGGAAGAGTGAGGCCTGCTGGGGGATCTGTTTAGTTGATCAGTCGTGCCAGTGATCTCACCAGGCAAGGGAATAGACTAGTGTAGGATACAATAGCAAGCAGGGCGTGACAGACTAGGCTGAGATAAAGGATACTGCTGAGCAGAATAGCATTGTCAGGCTAAGCATGAATGACATAGCAGGCAAAGGACAAGATAGTGTAGCATAGTGTGGTATTTGGTGTATGGGCGTACAGTAGAGTCGGGTATCATGGGTTAACATCAAGCTGCAACCTCCGGCGCTGAAAAATGAAGTCAATGTGGAAGTGCTAAAAAGCTGCAGTTCCTCCAATAACCACTAGAGCAGGCTGCAGAAGGGAGTCAATTACATTTGAGCCCCATGTTAAAATGTCCGATTTTACCACAGAAAAAAACATATTTACAGCCTGGTTCAAAACATGGCTCTAGTCTCATAAGCTGTTTTTCTACTCCATGACAACTCTGGGGGGGGCGAATTTTTTTTATAAGGCGTTCATTTAAAATATACAGCATACATCATTATGCACAATTCATAGCTGTCAATCTAAGTGGCGCCACTTTGATTGACAACTAGCCACTGACGGTCTAAAGGGCGTCACCCCGGCTAATTCTAGTCACTGAGTTTGGGAAAGAGATCGTCGTGGGGTTAGCCGGCTAGCAACGATATTTAGCATTTAACCTAGCTGGTTAGCCGTAGCTAGTTTGATTATTTCGAATAAAGCGGCTTTTTTCAGCCAATAGCGTTCATTCGACCCGCCTCAGCTCCGCCCTCGCTCCACCTCTTTGTCCATATTTGGAGTAACCGGAGGTAGGCTACCAAGATGGCTGCGCACTACGATTTGCTTCATTTTTGCTCTTCAGAAACCTATGGGTGACGTCACGGACGCTACGTCCATATTTTATACAGTCTATGGTACAAACCAGACAAATGTGTTAGTTATTTTCTCCATTTAAAGCTGCAAACACAACATTGACATATCGTCACCTGTTAGCAATATACACATTCACCCAAACAGATCCATCAAACATGGAGAGATATATCATTTGGAACCATGTTTCTGTCTCCTCTGGAAAATAAAGTCCAGCATCCACCCTCCTTTTTAGTCCTGTTTTAATCTCCACCAACTCCTCTTGAAAACACCCTGACGCTGCTAAGTGCTCCACAATGTTTATGTTCACTGAGTCCGCCTCTTGATACTGGACAAGTAATGTGCAGCATATTTTCAGTTTTCTATTCCCTCAGGAAATCAGGGTGATGAGAACAGTGAGGGTGAACCGAAGTCGTGAAACCAAAGACCAAAACAACGAGCTTAAAGATGCTAAAATGCACTGAGGGGAACAGCTGAGATGGTCGATGTTTATCACCACACATTAGACATAGTCACGTGATTCATTCATCATATTAAAATATTGATAAGTGCAGCTTTAAGAAAAACATTCAAGGGTAACATTAGAGTCAAAGAGATGAAACACCTAATGCTTTTAAAGCTAATGCTAATGCAAAACGTACCGCGTGCATAGTCCTTTGATAACGACTCAGAACATGGTCTGTTTGCTCTCTGAGTGAGTGAAACAAAAAGTGAGAGAACAAAATGTAGTGCTGGGCTGGGGGGGGGAGGGTGAAACAGGAAAGAGAAAAGAAGAGTGAGTGAAGAGGGATCAGAAGTGCAGAACAGAGCAGATGTGTGTGTGAGTGAGTGAGAGACTGCAGGGCGGATTAAGGCGACACACTTCCTTTTTTGTTTGTTTGCGTGTGTAAACGCAGTTTTGATGAAATATTAATGGCGCCTTCCAAAATGCCTTGTAAAGGATCCTCTGTCTTTGACTCCTCCATCTGTAGCACCTCAGGTATGCATTTAGTATGCCGTTGTCTCTGTCAGGAGGGAACCGGCAACCCTCCATGTGTCGAGCTGTCAGCGCCAATCCGCCGCCACCCCGCCCCTTCCCCCACCCCCGTGACACACCTTTAGTCCCACAGTCTGGGAGCCCCTCCCATCCCACCTACCCAATCGCCAGCCGACGCTCCGGCAATGAAACTTTTCACAACACTTCTCTCGTTACACTTTCATGATTACACACACACATCAAATAAAAGAGAATAGAAGAGTTGTGTGAATGATTGATACCTTTTGACATTGAGCTCATATTTCCTGATGTAAATCTTCTTTTCCTCTCACCAAATAAACTGAGACGTGCTTTCTTCCCAGATATTGATTGCACTTCAGAGAGTTGCTTGATTGGCAGCTGTCGAGGATCTGAGGATCTTATCCCACCCGTGCGCCCACCCGAGCATCCTCCCACAGCCCCCACAGAGGAATCAGATACAGCGCCGGTCCCTCATCTCCCTCTGCTCCGGCTAATTCCGCCTGACTGGGGAAGGGTAAATGATAGCGCCTGTCGACAAACATGAGTCTTGCTTGTGGTTTGGCGACGAAGGCCTCAGGATGGAGGGAGGATTTCGAAGGCGAATGCTCTGACACCCTTTGGCTGTCTGCGTCCGGTGATGATGGCGGATGCTTTGCGTCGGCTGTCAATCATTCACCCTGGTGTAATTACGAAGGTGAAGCATCCCACAGTGTCATCATGAGTGGTCAGCCAGACACCCACAAGGCTTCCTGTCACAGGGAATGGCTAATTATAGTTCTCATAATACATGTTGGGGGGGCGGGGTGCTTGGGCATGCCGTGCTTCATAATAGGCTTCATTTATAACACAGAGATGCACATTTCAATCTTGTGACTTGAGGCTGAGGGGCTTTTTTTTTTTTTTTTTTTTTTTTTTTTTTTTAACATGTGTGCATGAACTCTTGCTCTTGTATTTTATGTTTCCAAGAAAGATGGTAGAAGTATTTCCCTACCCCCAAGCCTCATACAAAGACAGCATAAAAAATATATACATACAAAGAGGAAAAAAAAAAAAAAAAGATGGCGACTGTTGCCCGAGGAGGTATGGTTGTCGTAAAAAGGCTGGGTTGGGATTTGTTGGTGTCACTCAGTAAATCAGTGGGAGTTTAATTACCAGCCTGGTGTGGAGGAGCCGTGACAAGCAAAATGTGTGTGCTTGTGTGTGTGTGTGTATACCTCTTGTGTGTGTGTGTGTGTGTGTTTGCAGGTTGAGAGCAGAGAAGCCGTGACAGGCACTAGCTCTGTGAGTTAGCATTCCTCCTGGGCCGGACCCTACCAAAAGCCTGACAGGGCAGAGTTACAAACTCACACACACACACACACACACACACACACACACACACACAGGACCGTACCATTCTTTGCCGAGGGGGTGGGATAGGTGTCGGAGGCGGAGGGGTCTGCTTACAGAGTCTCTCTCAGACTAATCCACCCATCCCCTACCTCTACCCCCCACCCCACCTCCACCTCCTCCTTTTATGAACTGTGCTGGGCAGGAACTTTGGAGGCTAATCTCTGCCTCATAGTCCAGCGCACACCGAGTCTGACCCTCAGCCCTATAATCCTGTAACCAGAGAAAAGAGCGAGAGACACAGGGAGAGAGAGGGAAAACAAAACAGGAAGAGAGAGAGAGAGAGAGAGAGTGACAGGGAGGGAGAGGCAGCGGGGGGTGAAGCATGAGAGAGGAGACATGAAGCAAATAGAGATGTAATGTAACATAAATACAGAATGTAGAAAAAGAACAAGCAACAGAAACTCCATGCCTTCACTGGAGTTTGAATTTTGCATTTGCTTCTGTGTTGTTATAGATACTATTAATGCATGACTTCAAGTTAAATTATTAATGCTTTCATTGTGATTTCGGTGTATAAACACGCCTGTCAGAGAGGGAAAATGGCTTTTTTTTTTTTTTTTTTTTTTTTTGCTCTGGCAATATTGTTCAAAAAGATTCCAACAAAATCTTGAATTGAACGGGAGGGTGCACCCATTCAGAAAAAAAGAGAGAGTAAAAAATAAGCAGGAAAAAGTAGCAGGTGGAATGAAAGGGTGGCAGAGAAGCAAACACAGGTTTGACAGAGGTAGGAGAGGTGATGATAAGCAATAGGTAATGTTTTTCTTCTCCAATTCCCTTTGAGGTAACATCCAACAATTTGAAGGTTCAATGGGCAAGATTACAGTTCTGGTAGAGATGAGTTAAAAATACAGGGTGAGTTGTAACACTGTCTGCGATGAGTGAATGACACACACTCTCACACACACACACACACACGCACACACACACACACACACACACACACACAGCGGCGTGCTGCAGTGCTGTGCTCCGTGCTCGCTGTTATTGGCTGTTTTCAACTGTAGCACGGATGAAAAGAGTCAGCATTACAGCTGTCAATTCAGATGGAGATCAGGTGGTGGGAATGAATGAGGAGACAGCAGATAGTGGCTCTGGGTTTGTCTGCACACATGCACACACACACACACACACACACACACACACAAGACATTAGCGTGTGCATGAATGCATGCATGCAAAGGCATTTGCAGATGCTAACCTTTAAAAATAAATCCTCTTTTTCAGCCAAAGGATTCCACTGTCACTCACTGGTATTCACTGATTGCTGTTGTTCTTCTGACTCTTTCAGGATGAAAAACAACGGCAGTTGCATGAAGAGATTTTTCCAAGTGTCCCAGCATTCTGTACTTAAAGGACACTGAATCTTTCAGTTTTCAGCGAGCGAATATCTGCCAATATTTCACACACGCCTTTCATGTTCTGCAATTGATACAATTCAAAGTACTCAATGTGCAACTGACAAAAAAAAAAAGAAAAAAAATTTCCCAAAGAGAGTAATTAATTTCTTGGCACCTCAGTTCAGGAGCTTGTAGGGCAAGTGAAACAATGAGCGTCTAAAACAACACTGCTCTGTACTGTAGATTTCAATGCTAACAGACAGATGCCAGTCTCTCTCTCTTTCTCTCTCTCCCCCTGCTAGACATGTGTGCTAGTTGGCTGAGAGACATTAGCATTTGTTTTACCCCCTTATCCCATGTGCTAGAGCCTCAGGCACAACAGCCAAAGAGACACCACCACCTCCCAATATCTCATCTCATCTCTCAGTATGTGCGAGTGTGAACGCGAGACACGCCGTGTGCTCTCACTCAGTCCCATAAAAACACACACTGTGGCTGTTGATACATGCCGAAAGATTTGAGACCGAAAGAGAAAGATTGGTTCTGTGTGATTTTTATTTTTAGATATTAGTGCAATTTGCATGAGAAAATTCATCCTCTCTGTTTTTGCACTCGGCTGTGCGTTGCTTTGCTAACACTGTTCTCATGGATTACCATGCCAGTAGGGACCTCAGTTGTGAGTGTGTTAGAGTCAGTGCATGTCCACATTGTAGTGTGCATGTGCTGGTGCGCCCCCTAGCTCTCAGCTGAGGCCCAGCCCCCTTTTTTTCCTCCTCCTGCTGTTCCTCTCTTGCCCTACATATCAGTCCCGGAGAGAATAGACCCGTCTAACACCCGGCTTCACAGAGACGCTGATTTGTCATGTTTTATATCATTCTACTAATGGCAAGAAAAGCAGGTCCTCTGACTAAAGACTGTGCTATCCCTAAAGATCTCTGGTAACAAATGCTCTGCAAAAAAAAAAAAAAAGAAAGAAAAAGAAAAACGTGACGGCTCGCCTTAACCGAGCTCTCTGTTCTAAACAGCAAAAGCTCTTGTTTTGTAAACAGTCTGAGAGTGGCTGTGTTTTTTTGATCTGTATTTGTAATAAAGGAGAAAAAAAAACAGACAGACGAGAGAGAGAGAGGAGAAAGAGGAGAGATGGGAGGAAGATGGAGGGAGAGAGAGAGAGATCCAACAGATGGTAGATTTGGCGAGGCCTCTGCCATGCAGTTTATGTAAAAGCCTGTCTGGAAAGAGCACAGACCCTGAAGCATCTCTCACATATTGAGGAGTCACAATCATGGCCTGGCTGCAAAGTGAGACGCCCCTAATGTCGGTCATTACAGAAATACTACTGACTATCTTTCCCTTTTTTTCAGTGGAGATCTTTCAATAAAATGAGACTTTGTTCTTCTTTACGTTAAAAGTATCAGATAGAAAACATACAGTTTATACTAATGTCCAGGAAATGCACAGTGTGTGACTAATTAATCAGATCAGTTATAAATAGGATGAGGATATTACATTGTGAAACAGACAAAGATCATATGTAAGCACATATACACATTGTTTCTACTGGAGTATTTGTGTGTATCTCTGACCCTGCGGCTGTCAATCAGAGAAAGCTGATTGGTCAAAAAATGGAACTGACAATTATATTCTGTTTTAATTGGGGGATTTTTTATGATTAATCTATTAACATGTTAAAAAAAAAGATAATGTGAAAAACATGCAGATCGTAGCTTCCCAGCAAGGTGACATCTCAAAACAGTCAAAAACTCAAGACTTGCCGTTTATTATTATTATTATTATTATTATTATTATTATTATTATTGCTTCAGCAAAGATTGACTTGATGAATCAGTTATGAAAATAGTTGCAGTTGTTTTTTTCTGATGATAATTAATCAAATCAAATGATTGAAATATTATTGTTTCCATAAGGGGGCTATTACCTTCAGAGATACTCCACACATGCGGCTCCTCAAGCTTTAATTGGTCACTCACATGGTAGTTTATAACAATATGGTAACACAGCCAATACATTTTTTCAAATGTGCTACATAAACATACAGTGAACACTGCACTACAAACATCTGCATCATACTTCTCCTTTTACCTTAATTATTAAGAGAAGTATTAATTAAGGCTGGATTAATGGTGTTTCCTAAAGGGGGCACTGTCAAACCTGGCAACGCAGCCCGCTTACGGCATTGTTTTACGCCGTCACACTTTACCGCAGTGCAAGCTTGCTAGGCTACATTAGCTTAGCTCCGCTAGCCGGCACAAAATGGATCGATTTTTAATAAAAATGGGGCAAAACCCAGACGGACAGACACACAGTGTTGTAACGAATAGTGAAGAAAAACGTCTGGAAAAAGTCTGAGGAAGCAGCAAACGAAAGTCAACATGAGGACGACGGAGAGAGGACGAGCAGGCAAACGTCAGGTGTTCGCAGTAAAAAACGAAAGGTACGAAGCGTACAAGATGAGCACAGGACATTTCAAGAGAGGTGGACAGAGGAATTTTTATTTGTTCTTTGCCCTGGTAATTATGCTGCTGGAGGGTGAAATAATTGAGCTGCAAACAAATACCATTCTCCAAGTTGAACTGAGAGCAGGTGTTGGCTACTTCCGGAGTTTGGTTTCTGAAGCAGACTTTCCCACTTTGAAACCACTTGCACAGACAGTGATGTCTTTCTTCATGAGCACATTCACCTGTGAGTCAACATTTTCAACCATGAACACCATCAAGAGGACACAGGGAAACAGACTGACCCATGCTCATCTTGAATGCCTCACTGTGATTGCAACAACAAACTACAACATGAAGAAAGTCAAGGACCTGCATGCCAGCTGCTGCTCATCCCAGTGTTAAGGTAAATATAGTGTTGATTGAAAATGTATTGGCTGTGTTGTTACTTTTTTTGTGGGATGTCCAATTTATACGTAGAAATGCACATTTGCAAAAGTGACTTGGTATGTTGTTGTAAAAGTGGCTCTCCCCTTGATTTTGCTCTGCCAATGTGGCTCTTGTGAAAAAAATAGTGAGGATCACTGCCTTATAGTTTATAATACAATGCAGAATATGTGACTAATTCCTCAATAGAGACAAAACCAAGCCCTCAAATTACCCACTGTCACCCAGATTTTTGTTTTCAGTTCAACTCAATCATTTGTTTCAATATTAGTATACAGTATAATGTTGCTGGCCAGTGACAAAATGTTTGGTGCAGAGTGGGCGGACACACATCCACCCACACACACCCACACTCAGCCCCAAAATGACCTATTTGTGAGCATGTGTGACCTGCGACTGTCGATCAGTGCAAATTTGTGAGGCAATGAAGCATGCAGGAGAGTCCCGTCAGAGCAGAGGCTAGACATCACCCCCATCCCCTCATCCAGAGGAAGTGTGTGTGTGTGTGTGTGTGTGTGTGTGTGTGTGTGTGTGTGTGTGTGTGTGTGTGTGTGTGTGTGTGTGTGGTGGTGGTGGAAAAGGCACCATGAATGTAAAGAGGCAAGGGGAAGTGAGGATGGAAGAAGGGCATGTGAGGAAGAGGAGAACTCACAGCGAGTGAAGCTCATCTAACAGTGTGATTTAATGTCATCTGCCGGCTCGCTAAAGCCCCCCCCCCTCTATCCCTGAAATGTTGAAAAAAGGACTTCTATTCAAGCCGGCATATTTTTATTCCTCCTCTTCTCTCTCATTTCACATGGGCTGCAGATGCCTTAATTGTGCTCGCTCTTCAAGGCAGCCTTTTCGCTTGCTCTTGATAAGTCTTTGATATTCTGTGCTTCACTAATTGTAGTCGCTGCAGTACATCTATCTTTTTTCAATTTCCTGATAATTAGCCTCTAACTCTTTCATCTGTCTTTTCAAGTGCACTAAATCTCCTTCTCTAATGAAAGTTACACTGAACCCAACAAGGTTGACGGCTGGTAAAGAAGAAAAAAAGAAAAAGGAAAGAAACACTGACGTCTCTCTCTCCCTCTCTCTCTCTCTCTCTCCCTCTCTCTCTCTCTCTCCCTCTCTCTCTCCCTCGCTCTGCCTCTCTCGCCGTGGGCAGGCCCTGTCCTTGCGTCTCTAACGTGAAAATATTCAACCAAAAGAACACAGGAGCCGTTTAATAAGAACATGCTTCAAAATGACTCCGGTTTAATGGATGGGAGATGTGAGGTGAGCGGAAGAGCTAACCTGGAGCGATCTGCTAAAAAGATCAAAAAACTCAGAAATCACTCAAAGCCACCGCTGCTCTCCCAAAAGACCAGAGTCCTATCGAGAGGCCCGGAGTAATGAGCCGGATTGAAATATAACCATGAGGGGGGGTATGTTATGTATATGATAACATATTAGCACAACATCATCGGAGTGTGACAGCCCAGTTTGTACTCCGAAGCCCACCCTCAACTTCTGCTCAGAATTTATTCTTCCTGCATATTCAAAAGCAGAATCAGAGCGCGGAGATGAAAAGCCAGGGAGGCAGACTGAGATAAAGGCTATTTGAAGTACAAGGAGTGTTGCTCTAATAGTTTTATGTCTTTTGATTCAGTGTTTCCATGGTGGAAATGTGTTATTGAGAGCATTACCGGGAGAAATGCAAACGCAGACGGCATGAGAGCAGAGAGGGAAGGAGGAGGGAGGAAAAAAAAAAAAAAAAAAAACAGGCATCAAAATTGATTTTTCAATCATGCTTGCTGTTTCAAGAGGGCGTCACATGTTCTAATGACCTCATCCCTCTTGTAGTGATGTGAGTTATTTCACACCGAGCCATTTTAAACTAAGAGGAGTAAGGTGGGTGGGTGGCTGTGGGGGGGTTAGTGCTGCTGCTAAGTAGGGCTCAAAGCGGTGAGGGGTGGTAAAGAGGAGAGGTGGGGTGGGCTAAGGGAATGGTTAACAGGGTCATTTAGATTGGATGGGAGATCGATACTGAGAGGTAGAGAGGAGGTGCATCTCTGTCACCGTGATGTGTGGCTCCTGTGTGATTGTTCTGCAGATTACGTACAAGGGAGGGGGAAAAAGAAAAGGGAAGTGCTGTCTCTCTCCGTGTGTGTCTGTCTGTGTGTGTGTGTGTGCTGTGAACAATCATGTCACCGTCCTCCAGTGATTTAAAACACATTTCATGTTTTGTGTTTGATATTCCATCCCCGCAGAGGAGGAAATGAAATGCAATGTGCGGTGAATGTTAAGCTTATCAGTTTTCTTTAAAAATTTATCTCTCTTCTGTGTGTGTGTGTGTGTGTGTCGGGGGTGAGGGGGGGGGAGATCAGTGACACTGAGATGATTACATGTGACCAATCTATTTATTTATCTAAAGGAGATATGGTGATAAGATGCTAATTAAATCATGCTTTTGGAAAGTATATGTATGTGTCATTAGACGTGACACGTCAGTGCAGCAGCGGCCTTGTGACTGGGAGGTCACGGGTCCAAAGCCACAATTAGACAGAGCGGCAATATGCTTCTCCTCTGCCGCAACCTCTGCAAAGGTGCCCTTGGGCAAATCTCTGAAGCTCTATTAGAATTGTGTGGCAAAATAATCTCAAAGAAAAATACTGTATTACTGTAAGGGGACTTTTGAGTTTGAACAGAACTCTGGCAACAGGCAGGTTCAGGATCATTCATAATCATTTGATTATTATGCCATGTTTTAGCCTCTGAATTTGCCCTCATGTTTTTCTTATCACATACAGTTTTCTCTCATGTTATTGTGTCCTCTTGTTGCATGCTAGTGTGAGAGGATTTTAGCAGAAAGCAGATTCCTTCATGATGCAAATGCTCACATTAAGCATGTTAGCAAAAAACCATAGCTGCTGTATATTCAGCTATTACATAGAACATGCATGTTGTCACTACACCTGCAAACTGTAGTAGTGATTCACAGTTTCAAAATAGCTGTTGATATATATTATATAGTTATATATATATATAACTTGTTGATATAACACATGGGGAATGTTACTGGACGCAGCGAGTCCTGTCGTCTTGTTGGATATCTGCATATCATTACGCTGAAAAATTACATCTTAAAGATGAGCAACAATGATGCAAACTTTAAATTGGAAGCTTGAAAGTTACAGGCAAGAAGCATGTCAGACAGGACCATGTGTCATCATAGTCTATATGTGTCAGATATGTGACAGTGATTACAAATAAATCATACAAACTGACATTTAAAAAAAAACATGTTATAAGCCGTTTTAAGTAAAGTCCTTTTATTGCCGACATATATCCAGTACACACTTTCTTTCTCCTCTTGTCAATATACTTCAGTCATTTGTTTAGTCTTGTGTGTTGGCAGCCATAGCAAAGCACTGAATTGCTGTTTATCCAGCAGCAGTCATTGATTAACCTATTGAAAAAAGAAGCCTCCTCAGACTAGAGCACCACAGAAATATTCTACAGTCTTTGTCCAACTGCAAATCTCTGAGGCGATTTTTATTAATTCTAATAACTGTAAAATCATGTAAAACCTCGCTGTGTGTTCTTCTGGCTGCACAGAGGTCAGAGGTCAGGGTCAGCAGCAGAACAGCTTGTAGGGACTCAGTGTGTTGATCAAAGACCCCTCTGCAGGCAGAACGCCTGCTGACACAGCTGTTTAGATCCAGTTTGAAGGACACTCTCTGTAAACACAGGGAGAGAAGAAAAAACACCACTCACTTACCGACACCAGTGTTTCTGTGTTTGTTCTCATTTGTTTGCTGTGGCCTCTTCTTTACTGAAGACAAGAACACCTGAGAATATTTGTTGATATAATGTTAGGAAAGAAAGAGCTTGAGAGAGTTTAACCCTCAGTTCCCACATTGAAAAAGCAAGATGAAGAAATAGATAGTGTGTGTGCCATAACACAAGCAATTCATAGTATAACCAGGTAAATTTACTCAGTTGCTCCTCAGGTTGCAAAGTGAAGTGTGGATTGGCTGGATCACAGCTACAGGATCATATCAACTTTTAAAATGTGTTTCACTGGATGTGATCATAGAGTCTCTCCTCCAACAACAGCCATGTGGCTAAAGGCTTAATCTCTTGGTGGGCATTGTTATTTTCTCTCACCCCCCCTCCACCACCACCTCATTCTAAAGTGGCTCGGCTCTTGAATCAAAATAGAAGGAGGAGGAGGAGGAGGAGGAGGAGGAGTGGGGGGAACAGGAAACGCAGCTCTCATCTCCTCCACTCTGTCCCTGTTTTGAGGCCTGGGATGTGACATATTTTGGGTTTTTTCTCTCTCATTGTCCTTCTGCCTGTGCTGGGATGTGGGAGGCGGATCAGATATCAGTGCCTTGGGTGTTCGCCAGTGCCGCTCGTTCATCACGCTGCCCTCGCTCCCACCCCCACCCCCANGGCTAACCAGCTAGGTTAAATGCTAAATATCGTTGCTAGCCGGCTAACCCCACGACGATCTCTTTCCCAAACTCAGTGACTAGAATTAGCCGGGGTGACGCCCTTTAGACCGTCAGTGGCTAGTTGTCAATCAAAGTGGCGCCGCTTAGATTGACAGCTATGAATTGTGCATAATGATGTATGCTGTATATTTTAAACGAACGCCTTATAAAAAAATTCGCCCCCCCTCTGAGTTGTCATGGAGTAAAAAAAACAGCTTATGAGACTAGAGCCATGTTTTGAACCAGGCTGTATATATGTTTTTTTCTGTGGTAAAATCGGACATTTTAACATGGGGCTCAAATGTAATTGACTCCCTTCTGCAGCCTGCTCTAGTGGTTATTGGAGGAACTGCAGCTTTTTTGCACTTCCGCATTGGCTTCATTTTTCAGCGCCGGAGGTTGCCGCTTGGTCACGGCTTGACGGATCATTTCTGTTGTCATTTCTCCACTAACTTTGACTTTCTGGGATCTTTTTTTTTTTTAAAAGGCTGCTTTAAAACAGCGAGTGTCAAACAGGACTTTTAAGGACAAATGGCTGCGTTTACTGTATGCCGGTTCCCCCCTCCCCCACAGTTTTATTTGAGCTAATTTAATTTCTTTCTCAAGGGTGGGAAAACTAGCTGCCTCTTCAAACTTTCAGAGTATGTAATTTGGTGTAAAACAGTGGCACTTTAGGCGTTCTCCACCAGTGAAATTAAATGGGACCCTGCGGGGCTGTGTTGTAGGGTATTAAGTAATGTTTATTGATGTTTATTCTCCGAGGGAGCTGCGTGAAAAAAAAAAATCACTCTTCAGCTTTGATTAATTTCCCCCCTTGCTCCACGTAAACGATGAAGCTGAAGCAAAATCGCTCTTTAGCCATGACTAAGAGAGACTACAAGTGGAGCATCTCTCTTTAAAAACCCCTCATGCTGTTTTATGTAAAAAATGGACTGTGACCGTGAGGACTTTTTTTTGAAAAATGATGGCTGGAAGCCTGCAGCACGATTCATCACCTATGAATCTGAGCAGCTGCTATGTCTTCTTTTTACTCCTCTTGGATGGAAAGATCGCATTGAACAAGAGCAAATTCAGATTTTGTTTTTGTCATTTAAACGAGGGAAACAAAAAAGTTTTGGATCGATACATGATCATTTTATTTTTTCCCATGAACAGTTCCTGATTAGGTAACTTTTGGTCGGACTCAGAGACTATTAATTTGAAATGGAGGTATATAAATGTATTGTTTTACAGAATAAGAAAAGCACCTTTGTTCACCTGCTTCAGCTCTGAGGAATATCTAAAGTGGAGCTGCTGTTTGTTTCTTCTCTGAATCACCTCTTCCTAAGTGTTCCTGTGTGTTTCTGCTTGGCTGGCTGCAGGACTGACACCTCTCCCCAGATCCGAGCATGTTCAGTCGCCGTCCTGCTTGCCCCCTGTGCCAGCCTGTCATCTTGCCTAACCCATCACTCTCTCACGGCACAACAAGTCCCTACCTGTCACACACACACACACACACACACACACACACACCTAGACACACACACACACACACCTAGACACACACACACGGGAAGTAACTTCTCCTCTTCACTCGATGATAGAATAAAATGAAAGGCATAAAGAAAACAATGACAGTGTTGCCATGACAACCCCGGGCTGAAAGCACACATTTTCATCCCTCTCTTCTTCTGCTCTTTAACACAAATCGGTGCGCTGATAAACCTTTGAACTCGCTCATAATATAAAGGAAATGCACAGATACAAGTTGAGGGCCACTTGTGAGAAATGTACACTGTAACCTTGCTGCAAATACACGTATACCCAGCACTCTGCATTGCTCCTTGTTTGCTATTTGCGGTAAAAGGTCCTATTTGATGTAAGCTATAAGCGATGAGAGGCAGCGCTTTACAGTGAATTTCGAGCAGCTAAGAGGCGCTGTTAGGCGTGACGCGAAGCACGGTTAGAGCCTCTGAGCTGTTGGAAAATCGCTGTGAAGCACTGCACTGAGTGGCTTATTGCTTTCATAAAATGACATTATTCTAATGTTATTCTTCAGCTCGATAGTCCACGGCAGGGTTAGCCTGATTCATTAGCATGACTTTATTGGAGCTCTTATTAAAATCAGATCTGTACTTCTTCTATGGCGTGCACCTCCAGTAAGACTGATGTAATGCAGATTGATGTTACTGCGGTTCCATTCTGCACTGAAGTGGTTGATTTAAATACAATTATTATTATTGTTATTATCACTATTATTATTATTATTATTGTTATTATACGAATGGTCAAATCCCAATATCAGTCAAAACAATACCTAAATAATGAGGCAGCTGGATAAAACATATCCAGTTTCTGATTGATGGTTTTCAGTGAGCCCTATAAATCAAGAGTTGATCTGAGCTGTAATGTGTCTTTAACACATTTTCAGATGCTGTCAAAGCCAGCGATGATCAATTTTGAAACAATTTCCATTCATGTATAAAGATGAATACTATAGGTGGTTAGCATTGTGCTTTGTGTCCCCTTGCTTAATGCTGCTCTGCACGGCTAATGTGAGCACAAAGTGGTTCATAATGGAATTGTTCATTTGTGCTCTGCTGCTTTACGCTGCTCTGTTTGGCGTCAGGTGCTGAATTGTGGACGTTTTGCTGCCTCCTGTTGCTCTGCGTGATTTGTACGTCATCTCAAGCGTGCACGTTTTATTATCATGTGTCAAAGTCTGCGTTTCTTCACCTGTCACTTAATTGGTTTGAGAAGGTCCTTGCCAATAGACTGCAGCTGAAAACCACTGGCACATGAACAGGAATGATGATTAATGTGTGTTGTCCTTTGAAGAATATAAAGAAAATGTAACCTCAATGACTTGTATGTTCTGAGGTTGTAACCCTGCAGCAGATGCTCTCTCCCAAATCTCAGCCACACAAACAACAAACACACGAACCGGAAGGCTTTACAATAAGAGACAGCTGTGGCTGCGAGAGGCCAAATCTGCTAATGACCCCCTGTCATATTCATTAGGGAGCCTCATCAGCGTCTGCATGGCTGCAGTGATTGTCAGGCAGTTTACCGCCTGTCGCTAACATCTGAGAGCCACTTACACCTGTGCTGCTGGCTACGGCTGTTTAAATGCTGGCTTTGTTGTTTTCCTGATTCTTGTCTTATCTTCAGAAATCAAGATGGGGCCGTTTTGGTCAAGTGGACTTTGAATAGGTTGAATTTTAACCAGTTGCATCAAAAAATAGTGGGATTTTTTTTTAATTAACTTCATTGTGCTGTTTAGGTAATAAAATATATTGACACTGATTGGTAAACAGCACTATTACTTGAATTGTCAAATCAAAAATGCAAAACTTTATTAGTGCAAATAAAGAGTGTTGTTAAATAGGAAACGGACCCCCGATAAGACCCCCTCCTCCACCAGCTTAACTGAGACCTCCTCTGATAACATACATCAGTGTGGTAAGCAAACTGCATCGCGCAATGAAGCAGACCATGCTGCAACAGCTGATCAACTACAGTAGCCGTCAGACACCAAACACGCACAACAACCCGCAGCCAGTCAAACTGCACCACACAACACCAAAGGAGAACTTCAGTGGCAAACTTTTATTCATTTTGTACAGGAAGAGAAAAGTGCTAGTTGATGCATTATTCGTAGCAGGAGAGAGTTGCATCAGTCCTCTCAGTTCTGACTAAAGTCAATAAGCGCCATGTTGCCTCATACTGTCCCTTCCCCCTTACCCTCAGCACACTGCATTGTGGGATATCCTGTTGGTTTCTCTTCCTCTGCTGCTTGTCTGGTGGCTGTCTGAGCCTTGTCCATGTTCTGTTCTGTTCTTTCTCTCTCTGCCCTAAAAGAATGACGGGCCTTTGAAAGGCCTGGCTGTCATGATCCTTCAATAGCAGCCGGCTAATTGCTGACCCTAACAGGCCCAATTAGCACTTACAAGCTTGGTGCAGGGGCCCATGGGAGCCGTCTGCGCAGACATGGGGATGAGACGCGGCCACCGCCACCGCCACCACAGCGTCTCGAGCACAAAGAGCAGCCACGCGGCCGCTCTCCTTTCTCGCCGCTTCTCTTGGCTTTATTACCCCTGCTGCCTCTCTCTCCATCTTTCTCCATCTCTTTCCATCTTCCACCCATCCTTTAGTCTCCGTCTGCCCGGCCAGGCTCTTTGCTGAGGCCCTCAGAGCCGTCCTCAGAGAGATCTCTTGAAGTGCAGGGAATCAGAGGCAGAGCAGCGCTCTGGGAAAGCCGGCTGAGCGAGAAAAAGGGGCTCCGGCGCCGAGGCTGGTATCATGACAGCAACAAGCGTGTAATCAGCCCGTTTTTTAAAGTGGCTTCTCAAAGAGCATGAGGGCTAATGTGCACAACTTAGACTGATATTTTCGATAAAGCCCCACATTTAGTAACTGGCAAATATATCAGGCTGGCTGTTCCCCTTTGAGTGTGAAATGTGATAAAGACATACATCTCCCCACTGATAAGGAAAATGCGGGGAGGAGCTGGAGTGGTTGGCACACAAAAGAGGTCTGTCAAGACATTGGGAGTTTGGTGATTTTACAAGCCATAATTCTCCTGCTAAAAAAGAAAAAAAAAAAAGAGAAGAAGAAAAAAAACTGCAGAGAGGAAGATGATTAACGTGGGCCGGACTGCTCGTCCCTCATCTATTCTGTTATCTTCATTATTTGGAAGGCATTAAAAGAGGCCAGGGATGGCAGCTCGGGGAGAGGGGCTCAGGAGGTGGGGGAAGTTCTATGTGCTGGGATACTAATTACAGTGTCCACTAATAGCGCCTCAAGTAAACCAGGCCAATGCATCTTGCTTGATGAGAACATGCATCAACCAGCTTAATTGAGAGTAAAATGAGGCAGGCGTGCCACAGGACCTATTAATCAACATTGATGAATGAAAGTGTAATTAGATGTGGAAATACAAAAAAAAAGGGGGGGAGAGGAAAAGCAATCGGTTAACTTAAAGTTAAGGCTACAGTTGTTAACTAACACGTTGCAATATTGTGCACATTAGGCTTTATCTTTCAGACGCTTCTCTCTGCCCAACTTTTTTTTTTTCACTTTGTGGAAAAATGTATAGGTAAGAGTGTGTTTGCTGAGGCATCATTTTGATTATGTAGATATTGTACTTGCCGTGCATTAATAGTGAGTATTGCTGCACCTGCAATAAGGACTGCACCTGCTGCAGAACACACACTCCAGCCTAATTAGCTTATTCAAAGCACCTCCATCAACTACAGTGCTTGATGCATTCAGCCCTGCTCTCCTCCAGGCCACGATGATCACTGCTAATATGGTCCACTGCCTGTTATAGCGCCGCCGCTACTTCCACGACTGGATTAAGCAGGTGTGACACCAGACTTTGCCGAACTATCCATATGAATAACGTTTGTCTGCGGCAGCGCACTCGAGGCTAACAACCATCATCGTTTTTAACATGATCATGTCAACACTTTCAAGGGTTACTTAATGTCATGAGACTCGGGATCTGCGTATGATGTAGCGTGACATATTCAGCCTTAATCTGTGTTTATTGTTCATCATATTTATCTTGTGTTGCAGCATTTTCGCTCCCTGACATTGACATTCATTGCCGGTCCTGCGCAGCCCCATGAGCTATGTGAATAAACACAGCAAACACAACACCCTTGAAATGCCATAATCCCTTTTGTTTTGGTGGAGGCTCTTTTCGCTGTGTATGCAAGTGGGAAAGCCTCTCTGTCTTTACACACACTGGCACGCACACACACACACACACACATGGAGACATACAAACTCACAGGCACAAATGCACACACACACACATACACACACACACACACTTCCCTCTCTCTGCTCACTTTCCCTTTCAAAAGCTCTTATCTATTTATAGACTTTGATATGTAAACCTATGAAATCTTACCTCAGGCGAGACAATCAGGCCTGTTCTTCTTCAATCCGCCGGAATCAAAAGACAGAAAGGGGAACAAAAAAACAGATGAGAAAAGCGAAACACAAAAGAGACACAATGTAAGAAGAGAGAGGCAGAGGCCTGCTTATACTATAGGCTTGATAATTACAGCCACAGACAAGGAAGATTAGGACGACGCTCTCACCAAATGCTTCCTGAAGAGGAGACTGACAGAGGACAGAGTGTTTTATTTTTGAAGCGAGCGCTCACTTCGCCTCACATCGCTTTGCATTGTGTGCTGGTGGAGGAGGAGGAGAGGAGGCCGGCGGTCTGTCACGGGACGGTGCCCCCCCCGTGTCTGAGACGCGCCATAATGAAGTGGACATTGGGGGAAATAAACGGGGCAGATTTACCAAATTTGGTGAGCGGCAAGTCTAACGCGGCATAGCAGCGCGGAGCATGAGAGGTCAGCTCCATTTTCTCCTGCGCCCACTGACATCATCTAAAATGGCCTGGCTGAAATTAGCCTAACCCCCGGAATGACATATCTCTCCGCATAAGCCGTGTGGACGCGACGAGCGGCTGAACGTGAAATCCAAATCAACACATTGTTTTTGCCATGTCAGAAGCAGCCGGGGAACGAGCATCACTCTCTGGCTCGGGGATATTTGTTGTCAAAACGGTAGCTGTGCAAACTGTTTGAAATAATCTCATCCAGCGAATCTTGACTCGTTAGGGTCATTATGCAGGCTTGACCTCGTTCTGTAGGGATGGATCTGAGCACGGCGAAGGGGAAGCGCGGGCCGACAGAGGCTGTCTGCACAAACACGTGGAACTTCCTCCGTCAATAAGCGTGACGCATGTTGGCTTCGGAGACGGGTGGCTGCCTGGTGGAAGAAGCACGACACCCGTTGACTTTCGAGCCCTCGCCGCCCCCGGCACCAAACAAGACAACACAAATACAGTCACTTTGAGCAAGGGGGAAAAACACACATTGTAGGGCTTAAGAGCACTGAACTATTGTTCTGTGGGAGAGCGGCTCTGCCTTATAGCACAGGAAGTGTCTTGTTGACCAATTATAGATAACACAAAACATTAACATACAGTATGTAACATTCATTGATCTGCACCTGTGCTTGCATGGTACATGGTACATGGTCCATGAATACATTTGCAAACTGTTTAGCGTTGCATTTTTACAAGGCCTTCAAACAAAAAATATCAGATTTTTAGAAAACTGCAGGGGTGGAAAGTAACTAAGTACATTTCCCCACTGTGGGACGAATAAAGGCTTATCTTATCTTATCTTATCTTACTCAAGTACTGCATTTAAGTACAAATTTTTTGGTACTTATACTTTACTTCATTGATTCCATTTTATACTACTTATATATACTATATAATACTTATATACTACTATCTATTTTTTTCTTTTACATACAAAACATATGCTCAATGTATAAAATATGCTGCATTTCACAAAACTGCATGGTAATACAAAAAAAACAACCCCGTTAAAAAAACAATAATAAAATGCTGCTGCTAATTATAAGAATAACACTGACAAGGCTATTTGGCTGTTATCGTGTTTATGAGACACAAAGTAAATGTTGTGCTAATACTTCTGTACTTTTGATTAAGTAAAATTTTGAATAGAAGATTTTTACTTTAATATTTTTTAACGAGTTCTATTACATTATCTCAATTCACTGCAAAAACACTAAATTAGAACTCTATGAAAAGCATCACTACTATAATAAAATAAAGTATTAATTTTGTCACACAATTGTCCTAAAATCATATTCATAGTCCAAGAATATGTCTCTTTTGTATCTCTTGTGATACCTCATTATACTCATGAGCACAAATTCATCAATGGTAAATGGACTGCATTTATATAGCACTTTTCTAGTCACACTGACCACTCAAAGCGCTTTCACAAAGCAAGCCAGCGTTCACCCATTCACACACACATTCATACACGGGTGGCTGATCGGAAGGTGCCAACACTATTAGGCATGCACACACACACACACACACGCCGAAGGCACAGCCATCGGGAGCAATTTGGGGTTCAGTATCTTACAATGAATAACCAAGCATTCATGTTTACTTTTCTCCATTAACTTAACTGTGATGAAATTTATTTCATGACATACAGCATAACATTCATCACATTATATACCAGCCAGGACACACACACACACGTGAATAAACTTTAACCCTGAAATGATGATGAGGATGAGCTCAGATTGAGGAAGGCCTCCCTCTCCTCCACACACAGCTGATGAACTGTTGATTCCACCGTCATCTCCATCACTGTAGCCTTATGTGGCTGTTGGAAGAGGCAATCCTCTGTGCTGTCTCCCTGTGTCTCCGAAATAATAAATACACTTTTTTTTTTAATGGCTGACTTTATGTTGCTTTTGCAGCAGAGCTGTCGCTCGGGTAGTAACACTAAAGATGCAATCACGGCGGTCGGCGGGTGGAAGATGGACGAGTGAGCGGGACAGGTGGACAGGTGAGATAAGGAGGTTTTGTGAGAGGCAGTCAGGCCTGGATTTGTGTGGCTGTCCGCTGCCGGACGCTTAATAGCTGATGGCAAGCTGTGATTGTGATGAACATTTTAAATCTCCGGTCCAGTTTACCTTGACCTTTTTCCTTCTTCTCTTCACGTTGCTGGTAGCTCATCTGTTGTGGAATATTAGTGGCTTTGTTTCACTGTGCACGTCACTTGGATCTGAACTGGGAGATTTATGTAATAGCAGGGCTATTTTTACAGAAATAAAAGTATGACTTATTTTACAGTCTGGCCTCTTCCGTTTACAGGAATTCTTGCAGTGCTGGAGCGTTTTCACACCTACCTCTAGTGGTAGGCAGATACGTTTGGTTTGATTTGTCCAGGGTTTGAGATACCTGCATAACCCCAACACAAGGGAACTTTATGTCAAATTTAAATGTAAAAACCTCAACAGCTGAATGTCTCACTGGAAGCCTGCTCTTGATCCAACACTGCTGGCTTGTGACCCCTCTACTCCCCGCCCCTCATGACACATTATAACTGTGTGGTGGCCATTTACAACAAAGGACTCTAATTCCTTTATATGGATCCTCTCAGCAGATGTAAAACTATTCAGTAAAAGCAGAAAAAAATATGTGGAAAAGAATCATTGTGTAGCAGGTGTGATGTGATTGTCTGCTTTCCTACATTATCAATCATCTCCCGACCAATCAGATTCATCCTGTGACCTGTACATGGACAAAGAATAAACACTCTGTTAAGGACAATACTCTTGGGTTTACGGACAATTACCTCTTAATTTCAATATTTAATTTAAACTTACAATCTCACTTTAAATTTTCAAGGAAAACAGCTGTCATGTTCACCATTTCTCAACTGTTTCTGTTTTGTGCAATATTTTCTGTATATTTATTCTAGATATCTATATTCACTTTTACAGTCAATACAACTACTTGCACAATAATTCAACTTGCTGCTACTTGCTCTGTGCAATAACCTGTATATAACTCTTGTTCATTTACATATGTCTATACACAGCTCATAGCACCGTATTTATATACAGTATATATTTATATCTCTTTTTCATATTTTTATATTTCCACCGACTGACACTATTGTTGCTGACTCTTTGTTGGAAGCCATTGCATCGAAATTTCGTTACCCAACTTGCACTGCTGTGTATATTGTGTAATGACAATAAAGAAAGTCTAAGTCTAAGTTTAGGGTGAGGGAGCCACTGATTTGGATCATCCACAGAGCATGGTTTCAACAGTCTGCATAAGGACTTTTTTAAAGGAAGAAACCAGTGCCAGTCAGCTATCACATGTACACAGCAATAGAATAAGTCATCTTTACTGCTGTCAATCAATGACAGCTTTTACATTTCCTGTGATAAATGCCTGCTGTTGCTCTCCTTGGAAAAATTCCCCCGTGCACAGGGGGTCTTCTGTTGTGCATTTATGGAAGTATCAACTGCGGTTTGTAATAGATGAGGAACAGAAACAGAAGAGGAGCCGGGGCAGAAAGCAGCTCCAGCAGCTGTATCTGATCAGATAATGGAAAGAACTCCACCTAGAAAAACACAAACTTTATCCACAGAAAATCCCAGGAAGAAGACATCACAGTGTTGGACACAGGCCACAGTGTTTGACTGAGGCCATGCCTTTGAAATGAGGTGTAATCTATCTTATAAATGACGACGGAGACAAACAAGCAAAAACAACACGAGTCTTACACAATGGCGACATGTTTTTTTGTGCCCTAATGTGAAACAACTGCTGCGAGTGGTGCAAGTAAGTGGTTTAAAGCCAATCTAAAATGCATAACAGCTCTGTACATTTCCACTCCATACCACTCAGTCTGGCGCTGTTTAGCCTCTCTGAGAGCGATCGATGCTCTCTGGCCCACTCCGTGATGAAAGAGTCATCCTTTTGTTTTCTATCGCTGGCGGATTTGAGCGAAGTTTGATGGATGTGGGTGGACTTGTCACATGTGGGTGTTATCTCTTTGTTGTGTGAAATGGAGACAAAAGAAGAGGAGTGGATGAGAAGACTGTGATTTTTATCTCTGAAGTGCAAAAATGTTTCTCGGCGCAACATGGGAGGGAGTGGGAGAGAGATTAGAGCTGTTGAGGAACAAAAATAGATTGATCAGATAGCGCGATAAGAATAACGGAGGGCTTTGTTTGTTAATTCTCATTGTTGTTTTCTTTTTTTTTCCCGATGTTGTGTTTAACATTTCCCTGATCCTCCCCTTTTGTTTTACCTTACATCCTGTTATTTCATGAGCGGTAAATATGGAAACGTCTGTATTTACACCTTGTAGTAATTAGGCTCCTTGCCTCCATAGATTAAAAAAATAACCTAATTAGGAATATTATTGTTTTGCTTGGCTCCACACCTGTGCTGCAGTCTGCATGTGTGTGTGTGTGTGTGTGTGTGTGTCGGCCTCCAGGGTGGCGCTGCGCCTGCCTGCTGTGTGTTCCCGGCTCCTGGGCCTCTGTGAGTCACTAATAAGGCTTTTCCATCTGCACTTTTGGCCGAGTCAAACCGCGCCGCGCTGGTTCCGCGTTTCCATTTTCAGTTTAAACCAAGCGGCAAAAGCTGCAGTTCCTTGAATAACCACTAGAGCAGGCCGCAGAAGGGAGTCAATTACATTTGAGCCCCATGTTAAAATGTCCGATTTTACGACAGAAAAAAACATATTTACAGCCTGGTTCAAAACATGGCTCTAGTCTCATAAGCTGTTTTTCTACTCCATGACAACTCTGGGGGGGGCGAATTTTTTTTATAAGGCGTTCATTTAAAATATACAGCATACATCATTATGCACAATTCATAGCTGTCAATCTAAGTGGCGCCACTTTGATTGACAACTAGCCACTGACGGTCTAAAGGGCGTCACCCCGGCTAATTCTAATCCCTGAGTTTGGGAAAGAGATCGTCGTGGGGTTAGCCGGCTAGCAACGATATTTAGCATTTAACCTAGCTGGTTAGCCGTAGCTAGTTTGATTATTTCGAATAAAGCGGCTTTTTTCAGCGGCTTTTTTCAGCCAATTGCGTTCATTCGACCCGCCTCAGCTCCGCCCTCGCTCCACCTCTTTGTCCATATTTGGAGTAACTGGAGGTAGGCTACCAAGATGGCTACGCACTACGATTTGCTTCATTTTTGCTCTTCAGAAACCTATGGGTGACGTCACGGACACTACGTCCATATTTTATACAGTCTATGTTTTGGACATTCTGGAGTCGGGTGGCAGCGTGAGCGGCAGCCTCCGAGCGGACTGTGGTGACATCAGATGGGTTTCATCTTCATTCAGGGACGACAATTCGGCGACGTGCTAAATGAAAAGCCTCCATTGTTATCACCAGACATACAAGATACTTCATCAGTTTCAATCATTCCTTGTCAGTTTTTTTAAAGCAGCCTGAAATTACACAGTGATGAGCAGCTGGCTACCATCAACTGCTGTACAGCCAAATAGTAAACTGCACTGAAGAGGGCGCTGCTTCTAAGACGTCATTGGTTTAAGACACACCTTTGAGCAGGTAGCTCTGTTATAAAGAAGCAAAAACCCAAGTCAAGCCAAGCGAGCACGAGTATGGAAACACGCTATAAGCAGAGTCAGACATGGCCTCCCAGGTCGTCAGGACCGTGAGGGAACATGGCCCGGATTTACCTGCACTTAATCCCATAGAGAGGTCAGGCCTCTGTTCCTGCAGAAAACACCTGCCATCCATTTACTTCTGAGACCTAGTGTTCTTAAAGAGGCCCCGCGGGAGTCCAAAACCATGTGTGGCTTTATGTGTTTGTTTGTGTGTCGTGTGTATTTCTAATTAAAGGGCTGAGCCATATGTGCGTAGACATGACTGTACATTTCAGCGGCGAAGAAAGC
Organism: Centropyge bicolor; assembly: GCA_037975185.1. Classification (NCBI taxonomy): domain Eukaryota; kingdom Metazoa; phylum Chordata; class Actinopteri; family Pomacanthidae; genus Centropyge; species Centropyge bicolor. The sequence goes on along the minus strand of JBBMOC010000212.1, from coordinate 16,899 downwards.
AGGACTTGACGAATCGCAGCAGACAGTTCAAATTACTTTTATGACTTTACTCTATCATCCTGAATTTGCCAGCCGAGTCTTCTTCTTTCCTCTAACCATGTAACCTTTTACTCAAATCTGACAGATGTGCAAGTAATGATGCCTTCTACAAGCGAGGCCTCGCCGTCTGCAGACCCACGTCTCCGAAGGCGGCAACACTACCGGAGGGCTCTGATAGAGATGATTTCAATTCTTCTCAGCCGTTTAATGATGGATGAACCTGCAGCTGCAGGAACATTTGACAAGCCGCTGTCAGCTGTGACAACTGGGACTGAGTGAATGAAGGAAGGAAGGTAGGAAGGAGCAGACACACACATGGCAGAGCCGTGCAGACAGAGCGCAGATGACGGCAGATGGAGTGAAGGGGGGATTGTAAAAAAAGATCGCCGCTCAATCTGCGGCATTGACAATATGGTGTCAGCCCCTCGCTGGGGAGACGTGACAGGCTGGCAGGTGGGCTGTAGCTGTCTGTGTCACTGACTGGGAGATCAGGGCCGACATGCAGAGATCCCCGCTACCCAGACTCCAGGTTCTGAAGCTGATGATTGCAGCAGAGGCCGCGGTGACACATGAACTCACAGTGGCACTCACAGGCGCACACACACACACACACACACACACACACACACACACACACACACACACACACACACACACACACACACTGGGCGGGTGTAAAGTTACATCGCCTATCGCTAATTACCGCCACAGAGCCAGCATTCGGAGCCGGGGCTCCAAATTACACGGCTCAACCACAACAAGGGCGATGTGCCCAGGAGTCATTTGTCAGACTAATTATTTGTCTTGGGCTTGTAATTGCAGTGAGAACAGGTACTCAGGTAATTGTGTGGTAAGCTGCAATGTTAAGTGATGCTTTCCCTCCATTTTCAGGCGAGATGAAAGGAGTAAAGAGTGCAGTGCTGAAATACGTTGTTCCATCCGGCCTCCCAGTCAGACAGCCAGTCTAAAAATACATGCCACAGATGAGTGTCAGCTTTTGAGATGAAGAGAAGAGCACCTTGATGTGGGGATCATCAGCACGGGTAATGGCTCTTTCCATTAGACCGGCTACTTCCTCAATATATGTAAATAATCAGGTCCCTGGTGTATGCCGCATAATAAGTTCATTAATCACAATCCACACTCAATGAAGGTAAAATACTATGGATGTACAAAGTAGACGAGTTAAAATCAGTCCAAGTCTCATATCTGTGAGCAGGAGTTGTGGTAATTCAAAGGAGCATACTTCCACTTTGTGCAGTATTATGCAGCTGCATACAAATATAAACACACAGGCCACTGTCATTTGCAATGATGTTTGGCTCACTAGCACTGTCACCTATCATCATAATTATGACTGCGCTCTCTGTTTTTCTTATTTTTAAACGTGTATCCCATGATTCCTCAGAGGGGTTACGCAGGGCCGACTGGACATGATGTCAGCTTGAATTTTATAATGAGCGAAAAATAAATAACTCATCGAGAAGTATAAACAGAGTTTTTGTATTTGCCCTGAATAGCGGCCCCCCCGCTGTCTGTGAGACTCGTCCAATCTGGACAATGGTCACCGGAGTCCTCCGTGTCTCCTCCTGACGAGCAAATCAGTCTCACCACGCCACCGTCTGCGGCCATCTTGCGATGCCGCTCCCGTGCGCAGGATCGCCCAGGGGCCTCCTCGTTCCTTTGTGTCAGGGAGCACGCGAGCTCTTTGAGGAGGATCCATAACGACCGGAGACAGCCGGGGCCGAGCGCGGCCGGCCTCATGCAGAAAAGGCCACTTCTACATGAAAAGGTAGAGACGTAGCAGAGTCCTCTACCTTCCCGTACCTTTGCTGTAATGCGCTGCGTGGCCTGGTCATGTCTGCTTTATGTGCGCCGGGGCAGGAAACGTCGGCCGTATCGTTAATATCAACAGGCACGCCGACAGTCGCCTCTGATAAACACAATGTTCTCCCTCATGAACAGAATGTGTTTGGGTGTCCGTCAGTATTCCGACACCACCTTTAGCTTCGACTCCAGGATGAAGTGTTTTCCAGCTCGACGCAGTCACCGTCTGTGTAATGTGCATGATCAGTGTGTCTGTGGAGGATGAGAATAAGGAGTAGGCGTGTGTTTTTTCTCCTTCTTTCTCCCTTTCTCTCTCTCCTTCTCTCTTTCTTTCTCTCTACACGGAGGAGACACCACGGTGCCATCTGCTTTGCATTTGTTTAACAAAGATTTATTGTGCAGCAAGACACTAATCCAAAACACACACACACACACACACACTCTAACACACACACTAACACACACACACACATCTCGCCTTCTTCTCGTCACAGGCCGCGAAAGGAAAAAAAAAGTGAGGGATGTGGGATTGGAAACGCTTGGCGCTCTCTTTGTCAACTCTCACTCTGACGAGAGGAGAGAGAGCCGGCTGGCACACAGAGGTAGGAGTGCCAATTATGGCCTCCTCTGCCTCCATGTGGCACACACCAACATGCCGATTTGGAGCTACAATTATAAACTTGTCATACACGTGTTTATGGCGAGGCGGAAGCATAAGAGTGCACGACTTTGAGCAAAGGAATATAAAAGATGCAATCAAAGCAGGGAGAAACGGCTCATCTGCAGCTCGGCAGTGACAGCATTCATTTGTAACGTGGCCCAGAAGGTGTTACACACTTCAGCATCAAACGTGTTTCAGTGGGCACGGATTATCTTCTTCTCATAAAGGGAAAACAGGTCAAAGAGGCTCTGAGGAACAGCTCTTCTCATGTCAGCTGGGGAGGCAGGGCGATGTCGCCTGGCGTGTTACTCCTCTCTGTCCTGTCCGGGTGAACCCTCGTATCCACTGACTCCTCCTGCCCTCTTTGTCACCTGCATGCCAGGTAGAGAGGCGAGGTCCCGGGGGCAGGGGCTGTGCCCCCCTTTGACTGGGAAAGGCCACCACAGAGGCTTGGTCGGGCCCCTCAGAGATGACAGAGAGGTTAGAGGGCCCCTGGGACGAGGCGGTGTAGAGCCTGTCGAGCCTTTTCTCAAACATTCGTCGCCATGTTACCCCACTCCAAGAAAGGGCCGGGGGTCCCCATCTGCCAACTGGTACTACCAGGGTGTTCATCATTTAGGGGCTAAACACCGAGAGGCACGGCCACACACACACAGCAGAGGCACATATGAGCATGTGTTCTTATGTATATGCACTTGTACAAGCAAACACACACACACACACACACGCTCAGTCAGGATGTATCCCAGAACCCCTATCCAGAGCCAGTGTTCAGTGCTGAGCCCTCCAACCTCAGGGTGAAGCCCCTGCCAGTTCACCTGCCAGGGCTGGACAAGCAGAGCACTTAGCGCCCCAGAAAGGCCACCCGCACCCACACCCGTCCACACCCACTGTGTTACTGAGGGTCAAGGAGGCTTCACCCGTGCTCCCGCTGCCTCTCCGCCGAGCATCGCCCCGTGTCACCCGCGCACACGGCTCGACAGCCAACGTTCTTTAAGCCGCTCGCTCTGCAACGGCTACGTTTGTACGAGGTCGCATCCTGCAGCTTCTCGTCTCATCGGTGGCGGCACGTTGTTACTTTCAGAGTGGATTTTTTTTTTATACATCAGCACAATAAATGCAGTTTTGTTATAATCCTCACTTTAAACAGATTTCCATAACACAGAGAGTTTCATTTCAAGTCAACATAAAATAAAAAATTTAAATATAAAAATATTTTTCAGAGGATCAAGACTCAACATGCACAACAAAGAAATTAAACAAGTTGTAAAAGGCTTTATGTTTCGGCTACTACATGACTGTTTTACAGTATAAAGGGAGATATACAGTATTCAAACCATTCAGTGGTATTTGTTGCCCTTGAGAAAAAAAATTCCTCCTCTGCTCCCTCTGTGCTAAATTAGCCTGTTGTTGCTGCGTGCTGCATGCTGTGCAGCATTGCATTGCTGAGAAGACGGGCCGCCACTGAAAAGAAGAGACATGAATGGGGAAGAGGACTGAGATGAAAAGAAAGATATCCACCCTGGGAATGCAAGCAAACAAGAGGATGTGGCCAGTTTTTCTCATGACCCCTTTATTTGAAAAAAAAAAAAGAAAAAAAAAAAAAGGAAAGAAAGAAACACTCTTTTTTCTGGTCTCGTTAATAGCTGGAGTTTTGCACATTTCATCCCCCATCAAAGTTGCAATCAATCACTTTGAGCGAGCAGAATGGTTTCATAAGGAATTTGACCTGGTTAATTTGTGCTGTGTATTACAAGACAGTTACACAAAACTAAGACTGACAAGTGTTGTTGTAAGGCTCTTCGCATATAGAGCAAATGCAGCAGTGTGTTGTTGTTGTTGTGCTAAATAATGAGCAGTAAACAGTAAATTCCTATTAGTGTGTTCTCATTTGGAATTCAAACACTTTGTAGGGAGTTGATTTTATTTTCATTATTTTAATTTTACAAACCATAACTGTGTGTGTTTTGCTTCATTTAGCTGTATTCCCTTTTTTTTTTTTTCAACTAGAAAGGTTGGCACTTTTGGTGCCTTTACAATGTTAAATTTAAAGCGAATAATTATTAAAGTATTGGTATTTTTACAACTAAATCTGCAACATTTTTTTCCTTTTTTTTTTAGTTTAATTAGTTCAGTCTTTTTCAAAATATATGGATTCGATTTTGTTTTTTTGCCAAGGCTTAGATGAGAAGATCTCACGTCTGTGTGGTAAGGTTTTTAGTCTTTATGTTAAGAAATGCTTACCAGCTGCTTGATGTGGTTTTATATTGTGCATACATACAGGAAATTGGTATCAATCTTCTCTTCTCTTGACTAAAAATTAAAATGTATATGTCCCAAAATGTCACTACTGTGTGCTATTATGACTATTGTGTGGAGAGTTTTATGAACTTTGTGACATAGTGTTACACTGCCTCCAGAGCATTTATGCAAGAGAAATAAGATAAAATAAGATAAAATAAGATAAGATAAGATGAGATATACCTATATTCATCCCACAGTGGGAAAATTTACAAATCTTGTTAATGCTCTATTTCTCCACCATAATCTACAAGTTTTGTTTGTGCCTTGCAGTAAATTGTGGATAGAAGAGTCTCAGGAAATGTCCTTGTCGACTTCACAAAACAGCACAGACTTAAATGCAGAATGGGACGTTTGGCCACATTCTGGCACAGTATCAGAGATGCAAAGCAAAACTGGACTGATAACCAGCAAAAGTAAACGCAAACCAGTAAAAGCATACAAAGGCTCGAGCTCAACTGTTAGAGAAACAGGAACGTTTCATCTCTGACTTGTGCAGCTCAGCCGGGTCAGTCAGTGTGTGTGTGTACTTTGGTGCGGAGTGTGTGTGGATGTGCAGACGGAGAAGGGCAGATTGAGGATGGTGATTGCCGTTGGGAAGAAAGTGGTGTTGTGGCAGGTGGTGCTGCACTGATGCACCAGAACTGTCTTCCAGAGGAGAAGATGTCAAACAGGTGCTTGTTTGGCTGAAAAGGGCCGGCAGCCATCTTTTTCTCTGCCCTTTTCTTTGCTCTGCCGTCCTGCAGGTCTTTGATGGAGGGCGGGCGGCAGCACGCTAACCTCTCAACTCTTCACATGACATCCTGCAGCGCTGAGAAAAGGCAGAGGCATTGTGGGTGATGTAGTTAGAGCAAGCTCGGCGGTGACATGCTGACATGTTAGTAGACGTAGGAAGAACATCCTGTGTTGGGTCTCGTTAATTACATTGGAGATGTTTGCATCCTCTTTAATGGAGATGCAGATGGTGGTTCCCTGGGAACCTGAGCGGCTCCACTGTGTTCACAGTAGCACCATTTGGGCCTCTGGGTTCCCGTGGATGTCAGTCCTCACCTGCACCATCTGGACGGTGTTACGCTAAGGTTTGCTGATGGCACGACGAGATGGCGCTCTGCTCCCCTCCGTGTGTGTGGCCTACTAATGTAGAATCATGATCAAACTTAAAGAGCTTGAATGAGAAGATGCAAGGACCTGGACTGCAAGGACCTGGACTGCAAGGACCTGGACTGCAAGGACCTGGGTGTGACACTGGAGCCCAGCACCACCGTGGCTTCATCATTGCAGATTTGAGCCCCACGACATCAGGAGGACATCTTACGCCTAGACTACTGCAACGTGCTCCTGGCTGGTGTGGATGTATGCCGACCTGTGCCGCTCATCCAGAATGCAGTGTGCCCGTCCACTGCGCTTCTGTCTGCTGTCCTGGCTGCACTGTGGTGGAGCGAGCTTCCTGTTGATGTCAGGACAGCAGAAACTCTACACTCAACTCCTCCACTGCAGACTTAAAGCTCATCTGTTTGGAGCACACCTGGGCCAATGATTCCACAAAAAAAAGTACTGTAATGTAACAAGACGGTGATGAACTATCTTACATGTTAAGGAAGTTATGATAAAACAAATGGCAAATCTTCAGGACAGAGGAAAAAACTGTTTTCAGTTGGGCAGCAATAATTTTTCCTGTCCTGGAGTTTGGTTAAAAAAAAAAAAAGCCGTTAAAAATTTGCTTCACTTCTCCTTATCCTCACCTTGTCTTTTCAATTGTGCAAGTTTTAATGTTTGTCTAAATGTTTGATTTTAGCTTTTGCTGTCATTGTCCTGTGCGGAGGGGGCACCTATCACTATCACGTCCAGGGTGTAACGCTCTAAGTGCAGCACGCTGTATAAATGATATAACTTTATTTAGCAAGAAGTGCCTCACAGAGATTTAGCCTTTTTTAGGAGTGTCCTGATCAGAAGCACATAGAATATAAACCATCAACATTACCAAAATACCAACAACTGATATTTAATAGTCACTGTTGACAGGTGGAAGGTCACTCTTTTTTTTTCTTTTTTTAGAATTTAATAACTTAATCATAACATTAATTTTGTTTTTGTAAGCATGAACTCAATCAGTCTGTGCTGAATAATGTTCAAATTCAGGTTGAATGATGAATCAGGTTTCAGCTCGTTTCACATTAAGTTAAAGATCTCTCATTGAGAAAAAAACAGAGTATTGTTTTTTGCTTTATAAATGAATGAAAACAGTGGCATACAGTAAAAGATATGAAGACAGATGCGGAGAGAATGTGCTCTTCTCTTTGGTCCACTGTCGCAATTGCTTTGAATTTGCCTGCAAAAACATTATCCCTCTGTCTTTCTTTTACATGTGCTTTCTCTAACACAATCCAAGCCCCAGGGACAACTGAAATTGCACCAACCTCATTTACATGACACGTATTGGTAAATCCTGAACAAAACTGAGAAGAAAAAAAAAACTGCGTGTTTTATTCTTTCAGAAAGTAATCCCCCTGCCGTCTGTGTGGTAACTCTGTCTTCAACACTTAGAGGACACATTGCTTTTGGGGGTGAATCAAACATAGTGTAAAGTCTCCTGTTTTCACCACATCAGGATATCTGGAAACTGCATGTTAACGTGAGAGACACACAGGGGATCTCATCTACATCTCTCTGCTCATCCATCTCACCAGAAACGATATTTCATAAATACACACACGGTCATATACAGTACATGCACACACAAACACCTAATTAAAACAACAGCAATATGGTATAGAGGAGTGAATGGGTCCGAAGGGAGACGGCCTGCAAAACATGCAGTTTTGTCCACCTTGTTGTTTATCATTTTCACTCCCATTGTTCCCCCAATGCTCCTTCCTCTTGTTGTCTGTGCCCACCAGTTCTCCATCTTCTCTTCAAGATTTACTTTACAATCCTTCCTGTCTCTCCCTTCGGCTCTCCCCTCCTCTAATTTACCCTCCAACCCGCTGCTTTTGCCATGTACAATTACAAAGGGGAGTGCTAGTTAATGCGCACTAATAATGTTCAAGCTGAGAGGGTTTGTCAGTAATAATTACTTCCTGCAGAATGAGTTATAGTAGTCACAAGATGTGTATAAATACCTACTGTTGCTCTGCCTAATTTTCAATTTCCAATGCAACGGGATTGTCTCCTGGTGCTAAGTAAATCACTTTGTTTTGTGTGTGAAATTTGCCACAGGTGACAGCGAGGACGGAGGAGAAACAAAAACGTCAACGCCGAGATGTGTCATCTTAGATTCGTGCAAGAATTGAAAATGGTAATTGAATTCATTGCATTATGATTTTTTTTGACTTTGGCAACAATTACTGAATCGTCGAGTCTCATCACAGGTACACAAGAAGAAAAAAAATCCTTAAAAAGCAGGGAAGGGAGGGCTGGGTGACGGCATGTCCCCTTCAAAGTGGATCAAATTCCAATCTTAGATTGCCTCCTTGGATAATGTGGAAATATTAGAGAAGCCTTGATCTAAAATGGAGCATGGAAATGAAGTGGCAGAGGGAGCCCTGAGGACAGGCAGCAGACACAGCGCTGGGCCAGCCATACATACCTCTGGGAGGCTGCGAGCACAGCCTGCCTCTCCTATGTAAATGTCCCATTCCACACATTAGTCATACTGCCTTCACCGTGCACTAAAGTGTGCCTCGCCCATCAAACCCTGCCTGCCTCCATGAAGATCCCTCGAATGTTCCACAGATAAACCCCAGAGGCCCTTCCTACCCCTCCACCACCCCCACCTCCAGGACCACAGAGCGGCTGATTGGTTCGGTACCCCAGGTAAATGGTGGAAACTCTAATGGGACACTTGAATGCTGATGTCAGGAATTTCCTGATATGCTCAAATTGATCATATCTGTGAACAAAATACCTCCAGATAAAGACACTTGTCTTTTGGCTTTCATCTAAATTTACCTGTTTTTTCATTCTAAATTTCATAAAAAAATTGTAAAACATTGGACATAAAAAGTGGAAAATATACGACAGAACAGCAGATTGGAAAATCAGGGATCAACATTTACCCTTGAGTCACCGGCTATTGATCACCATAACTATTGACTTTCTCATGAGTGTTGATTTGTTTCTGGCTGTAATGCACTGTCAGTCACGGTGCCTTAAATTACAGGTTATGAACCAACTGAGCCAGGAGCAACACACCGGTCCCATTACCCCCCCCCCAAGCCTTATGAGCCCCACCTTCTGGCTCTCAGCCCTGCCCTATCCCACACCATCAGTCCCCTCTTCTCCCTGCTCTGTTTCTATTGTTGAGTGCTGACGTCTGGGCCAAACTGGCTAATTTATTCCACGATTAATTGGTCTCGGGCTGTATGGCTGATTAAAACCTGTAATCGCTTACAGGGGGAAAGAAGGAGATGGGGGGTTGGAGTACTGCTGCTCACCAAATGACTCTATTAGACATCTCACTGTCCAGCCAGATTCTCAGTCTCTGAGATGAAGATTTCAATCATTATTGTTTCATATGTCTGTTTCTGTGTCTGTGTACACTGAAGGCGACAGGAATCCAGTCATGATTTAGGACAGGGGTATTCAACTAAAATTTAAAGAGGTCCAGTGGGAGAAAATTTCTTCATGCAAAGGTCCGAAGATCATGTCTAACTATATAATGTGATCTATATTTAAGTAGCCTAGTAGTTGTATCAACATCTGCATGTATTCAATACCTGTCAAATCAAATGAATTAAGGACAATTCGAAAACTTTTTGACAATATTTATTGGCAAGTAACATAGAACTGAACTTAACGTTCTCTCATTTACTAAATAAAAAAGGGCTGCATTTCAAAATAAGAGAAAATAAATACAATGTGAAAATTGTGTATGCTCAGAAAAATAAAATAAAGGGAGGAAATATCTCCCTTTGTTTTCTATATGTATCACTATCTTTCTTTTTCTTTCTAGTGTCTCCATATGGGCAACTTGACTCTAACTCTTTCATCTGTCTACACCGCCGAGTCGCAATATTTTCGGCCTTCTGCTTTGGTTATAGGTCCGGGTCCATATGGCACAGCTTCTGGGTCCAGATCCGGGCCGCGGTCCGCCTTTTGATGACCTCTGATTTAGGACCATACAGTTGCAGTTTGGATGAGATAATTATGACTATAACTGACCCTTGGACCAGAAGTAACTTAGCCTGGGTTGTCTTATCCCAGTTTGACGCTCTGGGCCTGTTCACCCTCTGACCACAGCTTGATTTGTATCTTTGTGTGGAGAAAAGAAGCAAAGTCAAGAGTCAGACATCACAGAGATGAACATGTTGAAGCATGACAAAGGTGTATTTTATCATTATTGACACGGCCACTTTCATCCTGCAGATAAATACAGCAGGTATCCCAGCTTCAAACTCCTCAACAGGATGTGATGGGTCTCTGCCTCCCGGGGTCGCCGACAGTAGTTTGCCTTTCTTACAATCTCCGAGCGTTTCCTCGATGGCCAGGTTGCTGGTTGCGCTGGGCAGACAGAGGTAAGGTGATTCAGCCTGATTGCTATTCTAATCAGGCTCTATATATGCCGGACTCTTGGCTCCAAACCTCCCGACCAAGTTAATGTCATTAAATAAATAATGAAAGATATGTATTATCTATCACTCCATCCAACATGGGATCATCTATGTATTATGCATTACCTTCTCTAATTTATTCATTAAGACAAAACGAAAGTCTTGTTAGCCTCATTTCTTAGACATGAGCCCAAGCCATGCTATACCCGGCGCTGATACAGGCCTGTTTACACACAGCCACGCAGGACTACACGGCTGTTTACAGCATGAGCGACAAGTGCACGGGCCATTCATTGAAATATGTGGCTTTTAACTGCAGTAATTCATTTATTTGGTGATGCTTTTTTTTCATTTAAAGCATGGTTGCATTCAGAAGGATACGAATGAGGAATAACCTGCTACTAAAGCTAGTTTGACATTAACTTTAAAATTGTTTTAGAGAAGACAGAATTGAATTTGAGTATAAAAGTGACTTTGTCAATTATTCCAACATGCTAATCTTGTATTATTCCTTCTTTCCTTTATTTTAAAAATTGTTTAGTAAGTTAGTGTGTTATCTATATGTAATGCTTATTTTAAATGTTCAAAGCATATCAAACCTATAATGTCAAATACACTTAATTATTGTTATTATTTACATACTTTTTAATCCACTACATTTATCTGACAGCTGTACTTACTGATTAGGTTGCTCCATCTTGACCTATTACAACATTATTGCTGTCTTCATGCCGATGCAGCAGTATGATCCAATTCTGTAATTTGTATTATTGTCATTGTCAAATTCAGACACTCTGTCACTCATACACATCTCATACAGACACACAAGGCTTCCTTTAGGATCTGTAGAAGATGCCTGACCTGAAAGTCTTTCTTTTTTTGAACAAAATTTTTTATTAAATCATGTGTACATAACAAACCATAAACCGTCCCCAAAAGATCAAATATGACAAGACAAAACAGACAAGTAAAAAATATATAAAAGATATAAAGACTTTGTTTATTTATTTATTAATAAACAAAGTCTTTCTAACACCTGACTTATGTTTGCAACTTGGTCAGGTTTAGGAGAAGATCATGCTTTGTGTTAAAATAAATATGCTTACATATATGAAGTAAGTATGTTAACTAAAAGGTGAAATAAGTCAGCGTTGGCTTTTTGTTGTCATATGTGTGTTACCCATCCATCACCCACAACCTCCCTGACTTTCCCTCTCACTGCTGGATTGTTGATGATGCTACAGCTAGAAGAGCAATGTGTTGGCGATTCTATACTTTACGTTGGCAGGCAACATTTTCTTTTACATCTGTGTGAGAGGCCCCCAAAGCCCACACCCCCCCCACACAACCCACGCACTCTCCTGTTCCCACACTCCTGCTCCACTCTGTGCAAATGTCAATAAAATCCATAGCAGGTTAATCTCCCACCAATGGAAACATGAACACTTTATCCAAAGCCGCATATGTTTCACACCCGGGGTCGATTTACTGTATGTCAGGGGCGATATTAGCATTCATATTAGCCGCTCTGCCCATGTATGATATTCGTCATTGCCAGGCCTTTAGCACAGCAACACAGTTCAGGGATGCTTATCTCATGAGCCATAAATTAGGGGATGAATTCCCTCCGAAACATCGCAGGCGGAGGATGGAGGATGGAGTCATTGTGCCTGCGTGCTGTTTTGACACTGTAATGACACATGTTTTACAATCACCCCCTTCCCCTTTTCATTCGGAGGAGTGGACCTGTCCAGTCCTGCAGGAGAGAAATGGGCCTCTCGGACATTACCACCTCCTCCCGGGGGACACATAAATGAGCGAGTAGCAAACGGGGGAGACTAAAAGAAGAAGAAGAAGAAGAAGGTAGAAGTGGAGTGTGTCCAAACATTGGAGGAGGGAGTTGTTGCTGTTGTGTGTGTGTGTGTGTGTGTATATGTGTGTGTGTGTAAGTATGTTTGGGGGAGTTGACGAGGTGATGCAGAAAGGGAAAAGAGAGAAAGAGAAAGAGTGTTTGTTTTTAATTGCACGCGGGGCTGCTGCACAAGCACAAAGGTGCATCATTACTTACCTGACAGAGCGCCGCAATCACAGGCCCTCCCTAATAAATACTCGTTACTAAAAACTCCAATATAAATAAAGTGAAGGTCACATCTGAGGGAGGCGTGATCTAGTCCAGAGCTAGGTGTCTTACCCATCAACCCAACCTCTCTCTCTCTCTCTCTCTCTCGCTCGCCCTCCTCTCTGCTCTCTTCCTCATACTCTGTCTCTCTTCCTTGCTCTTCCCTCTCTCGCGCGCTCATTACAGGAGAAGCCATGCAGCGCTGGTTAGGAGAACGTGTGATGAGCCTTGGGAGATATATCCACTGGGAGGGAGAGAGGTAGAGAGAGACTGAAGGGGAAGGGGAAGAGATAAAAAAAAATGCTGACTTGTCTTCAAAGGAGGCAAAAATAATTGAAATGGGGTGTATGTGTGTGTGTGTGTGTGTGTGCAGGAGGGGTGGGGGTGAGGTGGCGGGGGGGGGGAGATTGAATGGCTCCATGTTCGAGTTGGTCATTAATTGAGGAGGAATGTGAAACACTGTGTGGTCCTCCGCCGACACCCTCGCTGACACACAAGGGGAGATTGATAGAGGAAACGGTGTGATAAAGATATGAAAGGTGGAAAGAGAGAGAGAGCGAGAGAGAGAGGGAGAAAACATAATAAAGTGGAGGGGGACATTGTTGGGCCGGCTGAAACATGGAGGAGGGAGAAAGAGAGCGAGTTCAAAGTGTGCCTAGACTGAGTCCTGTCCTCGCCGTGTCCTTCCTCGAGCCCCGAGTCACGCATCGCTCATCTTGTCACATTGAACTCCAGATGCTCCTACCCTGGAGAACGCTCCGGCCGTGGCCATTTTTCTTCATTCTCGCTAACAATTTGGTAATGAAATATTGATTTTTAGTTAGATTCATATTGATGCCATTAGCTTTGCATTGATAAATCACGTTTGGCTGCTTGTCTAGCGTGGCAGAGCAAGAGCCAGGGCGGAGCGATTACAATCAGAGCCACTGATGTGTTAATTTGATGGATATTTCCCCTCCGCCACCCCACACACACACACACACACACACACACACACACACACACCTCATTCTTTCTTTCTTTATGTTTCACTGCATTTCATAACATTGTGTTTTTTTCTCTCTTCTTTTTATTACAAAGCACCCCGTGAGGATATTTATGTCCATGTCCATTCCTCCTGAAATAGCCTTTCAGCCGGCCTGCCTTTGGCAACGCTGCACAGTCTTAAAGTCATTTCATCTCTTACAGACAAGACAAGGATATGACACCCGTTGAGTCAAATGAGGGAAAACAGGAGAGGGCATGACTATTTCTATGCTATGACACCAACAAGGAAGCAGCCAAAGAGATTCTGAATTTATGAGAGGCCTTTTTTTTTTTGTGATAACCATTATCTACGAGCGGGAAGAGATATGGATTTTATTCAGTTTTTCAATATTTATCGTCAAAAATATTGGCAATATATGTGAGAGCAGGGAAAGCAGCTCTCAGGGTACATTTTTTAAAGCAGAGTCTCGTTTAAATGCCTCAAAATGTTACAGCTCTCTTAAGTGTTTCACATGCTAGGTTGGGAGGATATAACATTTGAGAAACATTAGAATCATTTTCCAGATTAGGGCGGTTTTTAAATGAGTCTCCTGCCGCAGCTTCGCCTTCCAACTGCAATATGTGTCTGCACACAGTCATCTTAATGAAAGGAAATGATGGCATTCACTTTAATGACGTGGAGTTCAAGGACTGCTTATTGTTCCAGAGAAAAGCCATCTTTTTTCACGGTAATATGAGTCTTTCTTTTCTCTTTTTTCTCACAGTGCAATTTCATTTTGAGAAACAGACACCGAAGGTTAAATGTGCTATATAGGTTGTCAAAATATGAGAGGGAATTGGGGATGTGAAACATATATTGATGACGTCCCCTTGTGCAGTTATCATTGTTTTGATAATGCTTCATCTCAACTTTTTTTTTTATCTTTCTGGGCGATTATGCAAAACAGACGATCGTCCTAATTACCACAGACACATGAGCCACTCTGTTTCACTGCAGTTATGAAGCGAGCTCGCCGCAGACGAGCGGCACAACTTCTCCCTCTCACATCCACTGCACATTTCTCTGCAGCTTCTTTCAAAGAAACGAACCAATGACAATCCAATTTACAACATGTTTACTGTGCGTGTCATAAAACAGCTCCCCGTTTACATTTGTTCTCTAATTTACTGCTCTGCGTGGAGTGAATCTCCCACATGCTACTTCTCCAAATATTTTGGTCCAAATGTGATTTTGTTTGATAGAATGACAATAAGCGGTATTAAAGGGAGGCGGATGATTCCCAGACGTCTGGGGTGCTCTGACATTTACTCGAAACACAATTAAACCCCAGAGTTATGGCTTCTTTAGGGGTCCACGCTTTCCCTTTGATCCCATAGTGGCCCCGTCTCCTGTCCTGGATTAGAGGGCCAAACGGGCTATTTGGGGAAAGGCCAGTCAGGTCCAAATGGGGCCGGTGGAGGAACACCGGCTCCGGCGGCCGCGGGGGTGGGGGGGGGGGCTTCGATATGACCGCAACAAATCTAACAGTTGAACTGGCTGCCCTCCAGTTTGGCTCCGAACTGCTTCATACTCGGCGTCATTATTTGAAATAATGTTGAGAATAACACAATGAACCTGGATCTAATGATGACCAATGGGGGGCGACATTTCTGTTTTGGAACTAAAGTTGGAGCTGCTCTGTTTTGGCTTCAGACGAGCGTCGTCCTGTCCGTTCTGATACTCGCTATAACTGGCCTGATTCCCATCACTCCGGACTTCCATCAAGCCCGAGACGCCGTCTGTGCTCCTCATTGATTTGGCTCAGAGTCCCCACCTCTCTGGAGAAATACCCCCAGCTCAGGAGGATTTACTATTGATCCCCACTTCCTGCGGGGTGATATACCTTCATCCACACACACATTCAGTCTGGAGCTCGCCGACAAGGTGTGCGGCGCAGATACACAGAGAATATTATGACAGAGCAGATAGACTGTGAGAGAAAAGTTTTTCCCAGCGAGGCGACTCGATGAGAGCTGACCCCTCATTCAACTAAGAGCGAAACACCTCAATTTAGATTCCGCATGCGCTGATCGATGAGACTTTATGTTGCACTGCCCTTTACAGTAGTGTACCACCACACTCTTTATTACTCTAATGCCTTTCCAGTGATGTCATCCTGAGGTCATGCTCAGACACAGGCGGCTGTCGGTGGCGTTTTGATTGGCAGAGGCACCGCTGAAGCTCAGCCAATGGCGGCCCGGTGTGGCAGATGGTTGTCATGAGAATGGGTAGGCAGGGGAGGGGCTTCGTTAGCACCTCAGCCCGTGCAATGGAATCGATATCCAGCCCCCGAGGCATCGCTGCGTTCCCTCGGCCAGCCGGCAGAGAGGAGGGAGACGGCAGCGCTCACGCTCACTCCACAGCTCCAGCACTACAGCTCACCGCCGCTAAATGAGTGGGAGAGAGGGGGGAAGGAGGAGGCGAGGGGGCTGAGGTGGAGGGGAGGAGGAGAGAAGACAGAGCAGTCAAACATTTCAGGGCCCGCCATTCCAGAGTAATGAAGCATAGCAAGAGAATATACCTCTGCAACATTTGATAAAGATGGGCTGACACACCAGTCCAAATAGGTTCCTCTGTACGCCGCCACATGTCTATCCATCACCGCTCCGCATTACAGACAGGAAGAAAGGAAGGGAGGAGGGGGGGGCAGTGAAGGGGAGGGGTGCAAATAGACAGAAAAAGGAGAGTAAAAATTGACTGACAGTGAGAGAACAGGTGGGGAGGCAAAGGGTGGATAGAGAGAGGTAGGGCGAGAGAGGGGGGAGAGAGAGGGAGTCGGTGCATCCTCGGCAGCTGGTGGATCCTATCAAGGCCGATTGGTTGGTGAATGAGGCTCGGGAGGCCCGTGTCCTTGTACCCACCGGTTTGTTTTCCGCTCACTCCCTCACTCCGCTCCTGCAGCGAAAGACAATAAAGAAGCAAATGAGTAAACGTTGCACATTTTACGTCCTCATCATCCCTGCACTCTGTCTCTCCATCTGTTACTCCCTCACCAGCGCCGTAAAAAAAAAAAAAAAGAAGAGAGGACCAGAGAGAAGAAAAGAGAGGAAGACAGTGGTGCTGTTGTGGTGCCTGCAGTCATGTGTTGGAGAAAGTTTGAGTCAGGTTAACCTCTGAACCTTTGAATCCCTGCTGGTACGGTTCACCGCTGAGGGGGTGAAAATCTCCTGTTTGATCAGACGATTTCTGATACGAAGCAACGAAATGACAGGTCTGACAGAACACAGAATCCTGTTGGTGAAAATGGTTTTGATCTGTCAACAAGTACATGTGTGAGTCTGACCTCGTTCACACAGTAGAGCCATGTGAAAGTTTAACATGGGAATAAGCTGATTGCATGCAAAGGCAGTGGAAAGTTGTGCTTGTTTAGAGTGTT
>JBBMOC010000211.1:246581-286094 GCA_037975185.1 Centropyge bicolor | reverse complement strand
ATTCCCCTACTCTGCTCTGGACACACCACTCAGCAGGATCTTGACAATTAAGCTAACCACCAACTGGCCCCGTGCCTCCGGGAGTCACGGCTGCCATCCCACACACACACACACACACACACACACACACACACACACACACACACACACACACACAAGTGAACAGGTTTCATTAGCATATACAGGTGAAAGGTGAGCCAATCAGTGCTGTCTGTATTGTTATTCTGCCTGCCGCTAATGACGGGTGCGGCACAATGTGACACTTATGACAAATGCGCTGCTGTTCTCACCAGGACACGGGGCCACAATGAAGATGGATCGGCCCCAGAGAGCAGAGCAGCAATAATACAATGGCTCCCAAGTTCAAAACAAGGGGCTCTAAATCCACCTGCACTTCTGGTGTTCACCAATTACACCAACGCGCTTAGATACAGATTTGTCATTTGAAAGCGGTAAATAAATATATTTAAAATTAGAAAAACTACATTTTCACTCGTTATCAGCCTGTGTTCATGTGCTTTATTTCACATGGGCTGTGGCTTTGAGGCCAGCGGTTACAGTGCAGGAAGGTTTAAGTGATAAGATGCTGGCTACCTCAACATGCACGTCATGTCAAACAGCTCATCAACATGTGTGACAGGTCCTGGAGGTCAAACTGTGGCTCTAAGGCCAGTGTCATCAACCAGCATCATGAAATCCTCATTAAGGTCAAACGCTTTCAATTCAGGCTACAGAGATCAATGGTCCAGGTTTCTGAGGGGGGGTGATGCTTGTTCTACACAGTGTCAATGGGGAGGGGCCTGCTGAGACGCTCAGAGACAAACCCCCATCTGTGTGTGTGTGTGAGTGTGAGCATGTGAAGACATTCCCACCTTCCAGCCTGACCACCAGCGGCACCTTCAGCTCCAGCTCTCGGCACGCCTTGGTGATGCCGTTGGCGATGATGGCACAGTTGACGATCCCGCCGAAGATGTTGACCAGGATGGCTTCAACCTGTGAGTGAAGAGAGTGAATAAACGAACAGATCCAGAGGTGGAGACACACCCATCCATGTGTGTGTCATGGCAGGTTAGAAGCTACACACACCTGGGCTGGTTTTCAAACCTTCTACTGCGGCCGAGCCATGTATCATATTTAACCTTAAGTTAAGTTAAGTTAAGTTAACCTTAGGTGATTTACATACTATGTGTGGTAAAAAATCATAATCATGTTTTGTAAAAAAGAGTGGTCATCAGTTTCAACAGCCAGCCTTCATTTCCAACTTCATATTCAGTCGCTATCACACTGAAATGTTCAGGCCTCTTCTGCTTCCTCCATTCCACTCTTCCCTAAAGGCTATCAGGAACAAGCCTTTGAGTCTGAACACGCTCAGTTGTGCCAAACGCTCGCGCTGTCTGCACTTTGTTCACTTCAGCACTCTAGCAGTTTCTTTGCAAAAGATATCTGCAACTTTCTTACAAAATGAGCAGGAAACTGATATCACTAAGTCATGAAGCAAGGCGGCTAGAGTGTGTGTGTGTGTGTGTGTGTGTGTGTGTGTGTGTGTGTGTGTGTGTGTGTGTGATTACACTAACAATCTAGCACTTGGTAATTACCCTGGCTAGCTCAGTGGAAAAGTAGACTGAGAGCACACAGGATTAATCCTCCATGTTTGTTTATAATCACTGCTAATCTGTTAGCGCCGATTTGGATGAGCAGCTCGTGGGTGTGTGTGCGTGCGCGCCTGTTGTGAACGTGTATGTTTTCAGTGTGTGGTAATGATGTTTATAGGGAGAGAAGATCAAGGACTTGGATAGCTATCAGAGCGACAGCCACGGCATTGTCCTCTACGCGCTATCCAAATGAGCATCTCCTTATAAACAGCAGAGAGCGACTGAGACTGGGAGACAGAGCTCCGACACAAACACAGAGAAACTGAGCAAGCTTGTTAGGTCAACACAGAGAACTGCTTCATGCTGATTAAGGACATCAGACAGGGATGTGACCAGGAATGCAAAGACGAGGGGAAAAGGCCAGCAAACATCAGCCCCCCCCCCCCCCGCCCAAACTGCAGACGAACACCACTCAGATGTTCAGATGAAAAACAAAACTAAAGGAATGGTGACCTTCTGATTACAGATCTAATAACGCATCATGAGCTGTTTCTAATGTATTAAAGTAATGGATGAGGTGGAGGAAGGGGCTGGCACTTCATTTTGTTCTATAACACGACTCATTATGAAGCATTTTCTAAAGTATACCACGTCCAATCATGAAAGAAAAAAAAGGTGCAGTAGGTAAGTTATTCTCCGTCTTGTAAGAGTTTGTTGTAATCAATTTAAATTAGGTTAGCGACACCTCATCAGTGAGTTCATGTTGCCACTGTGGTTAAGATAAGATAACTTTTATTGATCCCCCTTAGGGCATAAGACAATAAAGTGACAAGTGAGGTTGAGTATTTACACCATGTTACATGTTTTCCTTGTCTTTGGCATCCAGAAGTAATAGACATACTATTATTCATATGAGAATAAAGATGCTATGGATGCTATTGCACTGAAATTTCTATGTTATTGCACTGAAAAGATATTACATTATTTACAGTGTGCAGCAGAGAAGATGCAGAGAAAATGCAGTCATCACTTAAATGCAGTTATTAACTATAATGAGGTGTTAAAGAGTCTTATTGCAGTTAACTTTACTCGTATAAGTTCTGTTCTCATGTAGACTAAACTAAAGAACAAAATGTTTGAAGTGTCCTGATACCTGATTTTAACACACACCTGCCAATCAATCACTGTATCACTTTAGATAACATAAGGGTCATTATTTAGGAAATGCAATCAATTTCATGAGCAGACAGATTCAGAAAAAAAAAGGTCAAATTCATGGGTCAAGCTTAGAAACATTGGATCCTATATTTCCCACAGCACAACTCAATAACGTCTGTAGTTTGACATTCCCTGCTTCAAACTCCACCTCCCACGTTTCTAACACTGACTTCCTGTTATACATGTGAGTCCAGTCCAACATGATGACATCAACAAGGATAGATTAGATAGATTATAGGAAGCTTTAGAGCCACTGTTCTCACAGGATGAGCATCACTTGTAACATCTTCATGTGTTAAATTGGTGGAGTGAGCCTTTATGTTCATGTTCATTTGTGCATGTCTGTGGGACACTGATGTGTCGGTGCACATGTTGACTGGCAAACTGGCAGCAGGCCTGAATGTGAGGGATTATAGCTTTCAGATGCACAGCTCCATGTACACGCCCACTTTTACAAAAATGTGCCGTCAAAAAAAGAACCTCCCATATTTGCAGACTTCTGAGAGAAAACTACTATATTAGTGACAGACTGCAGTCTATTCAACGAGCGGCATGGATGAGGACGTGTGAAGAGTGGCAGACAGGGAAAAGACGGCAGGAGGGCTGAGCAGTGGGAGAAAGGCAGACGGACAGAAAAGAGGTGTGAAATGATAGCGGCTCGTTGCTTCTCAAACCTCAGGCGTGTATCGAACAGCTCCTCTGACAGCCTGTTAGGTGCGATCTGCACTTCACAGACTGTGTGAGTGTGTGTGTGTGTGTGTGTATGCGTGCCTATAGTTGCTGCCTTCGGGCACCTGTGTCAGGGTGTGTTTCCCCACTGTCCTGTGCAGGTGTGGCCCACGGCAGGGGCGCGAGGTCAACATCAGCACTGCCACTGTGAATTTGTAAAAGACCAAAATAAAAAAAAAAAAAATGGAGGGATGCATACTTGTGTTTTATGCAACTGTATCTTATTTTTACTATTATTATTTTACTTTAGATTTGATTTTATTTCCCATTAATTTGCCTTTTTTTTGTCTATGCATATTCATGTGAAGCAGTTGGTGCATATTATTTCTCAGTTCTAAAGCACTTTGAGCTGAATTTCTCGTGCTTAATATGCCATACAAATACGGCTTATTATTAATATAATTATATCTGGAGTTTGAATATTACTCAACAAATCCCAAAGCTCAAGACTGTGTATGCAAATATTCAAGACTAAATAGAATTAAATTGCTTCATAACTGCGGTGCAATACAGAGTTTAATACAAAGACACTGGGATAAAATGGCTGGAGTTAAAGCATGACTGTAGCTGCATTAGTAGCATGTGCAAGTGCAGTGTCGTACCAGTGGAATATATTTAACATGTGGTGTCATGTTAGGAAGTAGAGCCACAGCAACATGTGACACCACTTTATGATAATATTGATAATATTTTTGGATTGGTAAGCTTTCACATATTGTATCACAGGGTTTGGTCCGACATACACACACGTTCACACACACAACATTATCGTGCCCCCACTGGGGGGCAGCAGAGATTCAGATGGCTTTTCGCAGCCTCACTAGAGAAGGCTCTATTCTCACCCTATCTGCAGCCCATTTTTCAACTCTGTCTCTATTGGGAAGAGCCATATTTCTTCCATTCATGCGTCTACTATTGACACCCATGTATATTAATGATACATAAGACATGATTTATGTCGCCTGGCACAGAAGTAAATGCAGTTTATAGAAATAGGGATGTGGCTAGGACTGAGTTGCACTTTGCAGGAAGTTTTATTTTTTTCCTTATAATTCCTCTGGTTTTGGTTTAAAGCCAGTGTACAACTGAAGGAGCACTGCTTTACCTGGATGTAACTGACATTTGATGCAGAAGTTCTGCCACTTCTGCCAATTCCAAGTAAAGATCACGGCTCCAGAACTACAACACCCACCCCCATCCACACCCCCACACAACCACCTCAGTGTAATTTGAAGAGAGATAATGCGATACTGCGTGGCCGGGGGGAACGTAGCTGTAAATTGAAAATACGCAGAGAGGTAAAGGAGCAGAAAAAGCAAAAAAAAAAGTGTGCATCTTATTCATCTTTTTAATCGTGCTCTTTCCTGAGACAGCTCACTCCGTTCTAAAATTCAATATATACCTTGGTCAAGCATATTGGCCCTTTAGCTTTAAAATACATCTATATATATAATCTCTTTTACCACGTTATTGGTCTGTGTGGGAGTTAAAACGCCACAATGACGAAGTGAAGGAAAAGAACGGCAGTCGAATTTAGGGTCAATCTCCTCGGTTTGACACCCTCTCCAATCAAGTCTAACACTGCTCTGCTCCATTCAGCTCACAGCGTCTCACATACCCCAGCCTGAAGGTATGAAATGGCACTGCACACTCCAATCTGTCTAAAGTCTCCAACATCACACTCTGTAGCATTTTAGCTCCTGTCACAGAGGCAAGTACAGCCTCTTTCCTTAAAGGCATTCATTTCAGGTGAGCTAACTTGGCAGCGGGGCGGATGTCTTTCATCACAGCTCAGCATAAAGGCATCAGGTGTAATGTGCCAGCTCGCTCTTTTTAGACCATCTTTGTGTGTTCTTTCAGGCAGTGTTACGGCATGAGCCGGCGCCTTTTACCTGGGCGCCGCTCAAACCATTCACATTTTACAAAATAGGATCATTGCTGCTGGCACTCCGATCGCCTGCCAAGGCGTTTCTGCGTCAAAGTCGAAAAAAAGGGCCTTCACAGGAGAAACAGGCTTTTCTGCCTGCTATTATACGCCTCACTAACTGCATTTAGGGCAAGTAAGAAATGTTGCCCAGACAATTGGACACGCTCACGTGGTCGTGTATTGTACTCCTGCTCTCTGTATGTCTTGAATGCTTGAAAAAAATATGTATGCATTGTTATTACGGTCACAGCACGTCTTATTATAAAACTATCAAATTACACAACACTGGTCATTTCTTATGAGCTGAGCTGGAAAGCAACATCACATGCTCTGAGAAAGTTTCCATATTCCTTCCACAGACTGATAAACAGCAAACAAGCACCATGTACTTTTCTCCTCCAAGTTTCAACCCAGGGGGAATAAAAGCATTGTACTCCGTCTCATTCTGCGAGGCTCCTCGTCACAAGTTCTGCGTGCGTTGCTGAATTATCACTCAAATACACATTTTCATGCCCATACCCCTGTTAAGCACCACTAATCTCTCTGCAGGAAAGAAAGACAAGGGAAAGCATCTTGTTTCCTTTGTTAGCAGTCAGCAGATAGGAGCAGAAAGAGGCAGGGCTGGAGATGGGTGTGTGTCTCTCTGTGGCCTATTAAGGGCTATTGTTCTGTCTTATCTGCAGGAGACAGCCTGTACTGTCACCGCCCGCTCTGCCAGGCCGTGTTTATTTGTTTTCAATCTGCTGGGGGCCCTGCGCTCGGCCCTGGGGCCACAGGTTAACATGCATGGCTCCCGAATCGAGGCGGACCGGCTGGCTCTAATCACACATCTTGGAATGACGCGGCTGCTGTTGGTGAGAGACGATTCTTCTGTTTCTTCCACAGTAAACTGCCTCACATGGTCAATGTTCTTCTTAAAATATGTTTTGTTTGGATGTCACAGCTTCTACCTGTCATTTTGCATCTGAGCCGGGGAAGTGTGGAGCTCAGTTAGCCACCATTTACTTTAGGTGATGGGACACCCAAAAGGGACGTGAGAACTAAATACATCTGGAGCCATGACAAACCTAAGGAATTACTGAGCATGCAATGTTTCCCCCACAAGAAGCTGGTATCAAATTATAACTGCAAAGTGCTGTAGCTACATGTCTGAATATAGACAGAAAAATGACAGGATAAAGCCGTCTACATAGCCGACACAAATAAGCAATATCCTGCCTTGTTAAAAAAGATAAAGGTAAACACTGTCTGTCACAACACAGCAGTCACACTTTAGACAGAAGTAGCAGTTTCTTAGAATCACTTCATTCCTTGAAATTGCCCACACTGTGTAATTGTGCCTCATGTCACAGCGGAGCGATGAGGCTGGGCGGATGAAAGCGAGAGCATGATTTCAGGTGTTCTCTGTCACACGTGTAGGGAGCATCAAACGAGCGAGGCGAGCCATGTCATAAATATGTTCATACGCTGCGTTTATGACTCTGAGCATCACGTCTGTCGAGCTGAGCAGCCATTTTGTGCACATCTATTCTTAGAGAGGAGACAGAACAAGAGGGGGAGAATGACACAAAGACAGAGTCAGGGAAAAGAGGGTCTTGAAGTCAGAGAGTGAGGCGAAGTGAAACCGATGGAGGAAGAGAGATGGAGAAGAAAAGAGACGGAGAGAGGTGATGGGAAGTGGAGCGGTCTCTGGCTTCTATTGAAGGCGAGGATTGGCCCTGGCAAGGAGGGATAAGAGGGAAATAATTATCCGGCCTGCTGAAGCATGACAGCTCCTTCTTGGGACTGCGCAGAGACAGACTGAGCGTTGTGTCAAAGATTGGCCATGTCACCGGCACAGACACCTCTTGACAGACAGTGGCATCTGAAGTTTCACTCGACGGTAAAAAACGCACGGCAACAGGCAGCCAGATACCTGCCTGATCGATGCCTGGTGGAGACAAGCTTTCATCTGGGGGACATGAAGATGTAATCACTAAACTCAGTCTGCCATCTACATTACCTTATGTTCGCTCCTGTTTACGTGAGTCAGATATTTCCGAGCCTGTGGATTGATTTCATGTTCTGAAAAGGACTGAAAAATGGAACCCAGCTCTCTCAAAATGCAATTAAATAGATATCCACAGAATATAATGTACAGGCTATGGGCAGGCTTTTCCCGTTCCCTTCTCAGAAAACAAATTACGCTCATCGCCTAAGTGATTCTTTTTTAAAAGCCAAACCAAAATCAGCCACGGCGACGCACTGCAACTCCCGAGTACTCGCGTCCTGCTGGAGCATTTCACAGCACCAAACCCTGCTCTGCATTGATATTTCAAGCTCGCATTTCTCCACATCATCGAGTCCTCTCACATCTGCCCTCGCCAAGAGTATTTATGAGCACTCAGCCACCTCCCACTCCCCCGGACTCCATTTTATTCCTCTATAGGCTGAAGAAGAGAAACCAATCAAGGCCGGAGCGGCTTTCCTTCCAGCCAACAAGAGGTGAGTGTGAAGGTACGGCTGAGTGAGGAAAGTGTGAGGGAAGTGATGAAAGGTGAGATCTGGAACAACCCATGCAGCTGGAGAATGGATCCTGGAGATGGTCATTACAGCCTGAAGGTTTGCCATCGAGTCCTCTCACATCTGCCCTCGCCAAGAGTATTTATGAGCACTCAGCCACCTCCCACTCCCCCGGACTCCATTTTATTCCTCTATAGGCTGAAGAAGAGAAACCAATCAAGGCCGGAGCGGCTTTCCTTCCAGCCAACAAGAGGTGAGTGTGAAGGTACGGCTGAGTGAGGAAAGTGTGAGGGAAGTGATGAAAGGTGAGATCTGGAACAACCCATGCAGCTGGAGAATGGATCCTGGAGATGGTCATTACAGCCTGAAGGTTTGCCATCGCCCTCGCCGTGTGTAACCAACCGTTCGGCCCATCCTCTGTCGTGCAAACGAGGCAGTATTTTAAGTCTGCTTTTCAATCACTCGGTCCAGATCACATGACTCAGTGATCTGTACAGGTTTACAAAAGCAACACTTCTTCACATCTTCCCATTCAGAGACATGTTGAAGATGTAAGGTAAGGGTCTGGGGGCAGCTTGGAGGATCCGTGGTGCTGTGGATGAGGCCGGGTTCAGCACCTTGTTGGAGTAGAGACTGGGTTTGTGCTCAGAGATTTAGTCACTTCCCAACTTAATCTCCATGTGCAAATAAAAGAAGCGGTTTTAGAGGTTGAACACACATTACAGTCTTTGGGCCACTAACGTTTAGGATTTGATTGCACTGACTGATTGGACCAAATGGGATCAAGTCTGTTCCAGTGTGGGCCAGTTGGTGTTGACAGTTGGGAGATAAAATGATACAGCATGTGGTGTTTAATGATTGTAATGGTGTGCCTTCTGATCCGCTGGCTGCCAGACATTCCCATTAAGACGACTTTAAACATGTTTGACAGGTGTGAGCAGCACAAATAACACTAATTGAACAAAAACTGTTTCAAATGGCAGGCAAACATAAATAGTGCAGCGTGTCATGACTGAGAGTCTTATTCTATAATTCCTACCTCATCTCACCCAAACTCACCTCTCCCAACCACAGATGTTGTTTCATGGATCTACAGCAATTTCTGCTTTCGCTGCAGTTGTGCTACAATTTTTGTTTCCTTGACATCCTGAGGCAAATATCCTTTTCCATCTAATTCCAAAAAATGTTATAATAGATTCATATTTGGAGGCTGCAACATCCAAAATAAGGCCCCTTTATCATGCCCAGTATAAGATTTTTTAGCCACGCCACGGCTTGCCAAGCCACGAAGACGAGCATTTTGACGACAGGATCAAGGCCAGATTGTGAGAGTCTCCTCTCTTAACCACAAAATGCCTTCGATAAACTGATTGGCTGAATATGTGTGAAGGTGGCGAGAGAGAGGTTTAAGATCGCAGTACTTTCGTAGACCCGTAACTAATAATTTCTGTGGTTTGGACTTTCGTTCCACTTCTATGGTTCTGTACTTATTTTCATCCAGCCGATGGCACCTTGACTGCTGGGTAGAAGAGCCACAGGGAGGCTTTTAATGTGAAGCAGTTACAGGAAGTGCAATGGCATTTACCACTTCAGTGAAAACGGTGAACAAGTCAGATGAATGTAGAGGCACTTTACTGTTGGTGTGAACCAGCAAACCTCCAACACATCATCAAGGTAAACAACACCTTCCACCGTCGCTTCCTGTCGTATGGAAAACTCAAGCTGGGACACATCACAAGCTCTGATTGAGGCGGCTCTCGGAATGCCTGGCTTGGCATGGGCATTTCTAACTGTTTGGAAAAATGCCAATCCTTAACGGAAGTCAAGTGAGTTTGACTTTCTAACATGCATCATTATCTCCCTGGATGAATCAGAGGTTCATGTTGGCCGTGGACGGATGAACCACGTGAGTCTTTAAGTCGTGCACATGTAGTTTTGTCCTCGTTTGAAGAGATGAGAAATCAAAACCGTCATGTTCTCAACCACTTCTATATGCTTTCACAGAATGTATACACTGCTTTCACCTGCCCTCACATTTTTAATGTGACAGTTTATTTGTGTGGAGTTTTTCGGTATGCCTCACACAGCGTAAAATGCCACATTCAAGTGAGAGTCGAGCAACTAATCAGACATGACATGACGAGTTCAAAAAAAGGTGCAATCTCCATGAACAAATTTCCAAACACACATTGTGCAGGCATCCAGTTGTCATTGACATAATTATGATTCACATGTGAAAAAGAAGCTTTCATCTTGACACAGTTTAAATTTAAGACCAACTGCTTGTTGCCTCGGGCCAAACTGAATATGTTTGTGAAGATGCATTTGGTAATGCAGTTCATCTCGTCTCTACTGCCGCCTTACATTTTCAGTTCATGCATTTATCATTAACTCTTTGGTTTAATAGAGCGGTGAAAGTGATAAACACTCCTCACAGTTATAATTAATAATATTGACACTTGACTAATAATGTAAACCTTTGATTGAGCTGCACCTGAATGAGGGTCAGCTCTAAAAAATGCACTTTGCCACACCTCACCTCTCCCTCTGACATGGAGGTGGAGGCAGGGTGTGCATCGCCTTGTTGTTGAAGGGCCTTTGAGACACCGACCCTGCAGTGGATAGTTCAAATCAAGCAGGTTGTGAGCATAGCATGAGTCCTCTTTTTGACATACACCATGTACATTTATCAAGTACGACCATAGACTGTATAAAATATGGACGTAGTGTCCGTGACGTCACCCATAGGTTTCTGAAGAGCAAAAATGAAGCAAATCGTAGTGCGCAGCCATCTTGGTAGCCTGGGTGGAGCCTAGGTGGAGCGAGGCGGGTCGAATGAACGCTATTGGCTGAAAAAAAGCTGCTGAAAAAAGCCGCTTTATTCGAAATAATCAAACTAGCTACGGCTAACCAGCTAGGTTAAATGCTAAATATCGTTGCTAGCCGGCTAACCCCACGACGATCTCTTTCCCAAACTCAGTGACTAGAATTAGCTGGGGTGACGCCCTTTAGACCGTCAGTGGCTAGTTGTCAATCAAAGTGGCGCCACTTAAGATTGACAGCTATGAACTGTGCATAATGATGTATGCTGTATATTTTAAACGAACGCCTTATAAAAAAATTTGTCCCCCCAGAGTTGTCATGGAGTAGAAAAACAGCTTATGAGACTAGAGCCATGTTTTGAACCAGGCTGTAAATATGTTTTTTTCTGTGGTAAAATCGGACATTTTAACATGGGGCTCAAATGTAATTGACTCCCTTCTGCAGCCTGCTCTAGTGGTTATTCGAGGAACTGCAGCTTTTTTGCACTTCCGCATTGGCTTCATTTTTCAGCGCCGGAGGTTGCCGCTTGAGTACGATTCAGAAAGACTTGCTTCTGCAGCCACCATCAAAGGTGTAGTTAGTACAGATCATGGACCTGTGGAGCACCCAGTGTCTAAAGCTCCCATCCAGCCTGCCTGGATCTGAATACCTCCTTATTTAGTACACTCTGGGGAAATACAGGGAAATTGGTGATTACATCCTCTAAATGTGTAAGACATAAGGCAATTCAGTATATAATTTTGCTCAGAGCTTGTATTATTTCCATTTACCTTCCAAAATTGAAGACAATTATTCTGACCAATGTTGGCACGGTTGTGGGAGCAGGGAGGACTTTGTTCCATCTAGTGCGAATGAATGAAATCTTACGTGTCAATTTTCTGCTTTGTCCCGTAGTGTAGTGTAGAAATTTGAAGCGGTTCGCTCTTTCTTTTTCACGCTGGGATGTCTCTGAGTTGAAGAATAATCTTGATCAACTGGAAGGAGCGCAAACCATCGTGCTTTGAAATGAGTAATTGGAGGATTATCTTGATCTGTTAAACATGGAGAGAGCAGCGGTCCTTCTTGAGGATTTTGATAGAAGCTCGGGTGGCCACTGGTGGTTAGGAACTTGACTTAGCCTTTATGGTCTTATTCCATCAGTTGTTCTGTGGTTACCTCATCTCCCCTTCCTTGTTTTTTTATCTGTAATATTTCGTCTTGGAAGCAAATAAAATAAATTCTTAATAGTTGCTCTGAATGTGCTACTTGCTGCTCAGGTCCACATTTTTTTTTCTCACACCAGCTAATAGCTTTTAACCAACTGGGAGAGTTGGGAGTGGCACTGACAAATTTCCAGAGTACATTAGGGGTAATTATGAAGAACAACGTTGCTGTACAGAATATACAAACACTGTTTTGCTCCATTACCTACCTGGACCACTAACGGTGTAAAGCAGTAAAAAGGTACCATCATTTGGAATCTTAATATTATATTAATTCAAATGTAGAAGGTTTGGGTTCAGAATAAATGGGAGTACCGTGACGTCTGTTTATATATTATAATTATCTATATATATATATATACATTATGATGAAACTGATTATTGTGTTTTCAATCATAATGGTGGTCAAAAAAATAAAACACAAATTGCATGAAAACTGCAGTATTTTTTAATATTTTTACTACATTATCCCTACCTAATATCACATTTAGGTTTATTACTAGATAAATTGTATTTGCAGCTTTACTTAAAAGAACACTGTCTTTTACAGCCGTCTCTTTGAATGATGGTCAAACCTTCGAGGACAAAGTTAAATATGAATCAAAATTTAATTACATTATTTTAATCATTTCATCTATATTAGTATTTTCTCCAGCCTTGAAGATCTGCAGATTTTGTTGTTAGGCTCCAACAACCTCCAGCCGTCACAGGGAAGAGATGTCTGCATGTAGCCTGAGAGGTGATGCCAGGGGCCAAAACAAAAGCCTTAAGCTCACTCGCTGCCGAGCCGACAGCTTTTTTACTGTGAGTGCATGATGACCATTATCCAGTGAAAGCAGCCCAGATGAATGTATCCGTTCTCAGGGGTTGCCATTTGATAATAGTGGCAAAAAGAAGGGATTGGTAAGGATTAGCTACTCATGTAGGTTAATTAGGCATTAACTTTGACTGATGTGAAATGTCTGATGAATTCCAAACCCAGCTCACTACGGCTCGGCTGTGCTCGCATCATGACTTTTCTGTGGACAAAGACGTCTTATTTGTTTTATTACATTTTCATTTTAAGGTGTATTCTGTCAATTCCCTGATCTTTGCAGCTACTATAGAGTTATATAATTATTCCAGGCTTTAAGATTTAAGCCCAGCCATTAAGCTTGGATGACACAAAAAATTGTAGACTTTAAAATGTCAGGTTATGTAGAAAGGGACAGAAAGCAGACACAAAGCACTAGAAAGATGGCGTGCATGGCGCAGAGTGAGGCGGAGAGACACCGACCTCTGTGGTGAGCGGGAGGTTTGTCAGATGTCAGTGAGGGATGTAGAACTCGTCTCCTGCTGCTCACCTCCGGGTATCAGAATGCCCCCGAACCCACACACGACTTACTGTACACGCACCATCTCACACACACACACACACACACACACACACACACACACACACACACACACACACACACACACACACACACACACACACACACCAACCACTTTGCTGTGAATTGGACTCAAGAATTGGAGCCAGTGTAGGGCAGGCATATTATTCATCCCCAGAGGGTGTCGTGTCACCGCTGACAGGCAGACATAAATATTCCTCAACCTCTTCACCAAGGGTTAATGGCTGTCCATCAGGCTGCAATGAGACATACAGGGCGGCACGGGCACGCTGTAGACACACACAGCATGGGCACTTTCATTGGAATAGCAAGGTCACTTATGGAGATGGAAAAAACCTGGGAGGACAAGACGCCACACAAGGCAGGCACAAACACTAGCTTCAGCATGTTTACATGGGCGCGGATAAATAGATTTTTATACAAAATCCCACCCACGCATCTGAAATCTCCATACAAATTTACATTCGCGTGCGCCCACACAGATCTGCGTGGATACTTTTCTTGGTAAGTCAGATTGAAGCTGTACCTAAACAGTGCAGTACAGTGCCGTGTCTGGCTGCGTTGTGCTCAAAGCCAGAATTATTTTATTAAAGTGAAGAAATGCATAATAGTTGGGGAATGGCATACATAATCACCTCGGAGACTGGGTACAACAAACCAGCAGCTGAATATAAAAGAGCCAACATTTCCCACTTTGTTCTTAATGCTGCACGGCCAATCAAAATTAATTTATTCTAATGTATGCACACAGAAGGTCAATTATCCAAATGATTCCAGTTCAGATTGCACCTGATCTTGGGAGCCAATGAGCCATCGAAAGGGCAGATGGGTGTGCTTTGCAAGGCAAATCATCGCCCCAGCCCTTTCTTTTTTTTTGTCAACTCCCCAACATTTGCATGTCTAAATGTGCAGGCCATCCGCTCACCTTTAGAGAAGTGCATTCCGCTAATGGATAAACAACTTAGCAGCTAACTTGTGTGGGAGGAGTCAGGCCTCAGAGCAGGATCCTGCACACAGAGTGTGTGGCCGTGGTCAGCTGCTACAAAGAGCCGCAGCCATTCAAAGCTTGTTAGACCAAAAGTAATCAAAAGGTAACAAAGAACTGTTTGTTATTCAAATAAGATGAGCAAAAAAACTATTTCAATGTAAACAAACAAGTGATTATGAGAAATATAATGATTAAAAGTATTTTTTTCCTTCAGGTTAAATCCATAATTTCTCCATAATAACATCCAATTAAATGATGCTCCCAGTATTCACAGGCATCTCTGTGAGAGCAAACTATGTGCTCTTTGAGAAGTTGACAGTCTGTGTGTGTTTAGAGGAGGTTTCCCTTCGTCCTCACAGGAAGTGACATACCTGCAATGTTTACATTAAAGCCGCTACTGTTCTTATAATTCACCTCACTGTTTAGATGACAGGTGTCTTGCATTAACACCTGGGCCCAGCCGACAGAACGTCACTCTCTCTCCCTGCAGTCACCTCTCTGTCATGTCCTCAGACGCCCTTTTGTTTCCTTTATGCTCTTTACAACATTCACACACCGTCCTGGATAAATGACATGATCTAATCTTTGAAACATGGTGACCTTAAGAGCCAGGGCAAAGGGACAGTTTTAAGAAAGAATACATGCGAATGTACAGTATCTTAGCTTCTTAAAGGCTGTGAGAGAATGCAGAGAGAATAATGGTGAAATCAGAAAACACACACACATCAATGACATGTGTTACATATGTCAAGAGGATATTTTCTTCTGCAACTGGGTGTTTAGCTTGAGAGGCGATTTAGCCGGGCTGGTATAACCTGAGAGAGCTGTAATTCTGATAAATGCCAGCTTATCTTCACATGGCATTCTCAAGCCTGGCTGGCTCCCTTCAAGCCTCTATATATAACACAGCTTTCCACAAGTCCACTGATTTGTTTTTCATCCTCATCAATGACCGAATCACGGCGGTTATTGAAAGCCGATAACTGTTTTTCAGTGGCGCTCAACTCGGGCTAAATGAGTAATTTGAGAAGTGATAGAATGGACATATTTTGCTCTCCGCTGCAGCCTTCTCCCCCCCCTCTCGTGCCCACCCCCCGTGGGTCCTGAGAGGTCTGGGTAAGCGGGTGCTAAATTACCAGAAACACACAAACCTGGTGGAAACAGATGGGCACAATCAGGGTTTAATTTTCAAAAAGCCAGACATGGACACATACACTGATTGGCCATGTTAGCGTGCTCAGCCCATACTTTCTTGCTGCAGCGGGAGCTGTTACATAAAATGTTCCCATGTCCTCAAGTCTCATCAAACAGAGAAGCCGTTCACTCTCAAATGCATATGTGAAGGATTGTTACTCGTTATCAGGGGAGGAGGAGGAGGGGGCGACCAGTGGCTTCAAGGCTGACATTTTGGCCCGCAGACGTTTGATGGAGCTCTGGAGAACACAGCAGCATATCAATTAGCAATTAAGGGTTTGCTCAGGTATTAGAGGGATCAGAGAAACCAATAAAAGCCTCAAGAGGAAAAGGAAGAGGCTGAGTAGACTTCAGATCGATGGAGGTCTCATCTCGGCGCTCGCTGCGTGTCGGGGTGGGGGTGGGGGGGCATTTAAAGTGGACAAATAATGAGACCTTTGAACTGCAGGCTGAGGGCATTATCCTAATGAAGACCTAACACCTTCAGTAATTTAACTTTTCCTGATCTCTTGTGATGGTTGATGGCTGCTCGTTCGAGCTGGTAACAATGGTAATAATCATCCTTTCTGAGGCAGGGCAACACGCTAAAAGACCACAGGAATATCACATGTACAAATTGAAATGCCCCAAAAAAACAAAACAAAATTAATTGGTCGGACCTTATTTAAAACTAAAATAAACACTTGTCCTTTCTTGTGACTCTTATCTTATCTTGAACACTTAACCACACCAATATACCAACCACCTCAATATATTAACTATTAATTTAAATACTAATACAAAGAGTCCACCACGAGAAGCAGAGTTATAAAGCCAGGAGAGGACAGGAGGAGTTTCAGCTCTGAACAGCTCCACCAGTAATCTTTGTAACATCTGTAACAAGGCTTTGAGATAAGTCTTCTTGTGCCTAATGGCTACCAAACACAGCTTAGACATGTTCCATCAGGCTTGTGTGTGGCAAATCCGATATGGAGCTATTTTACTGTGTTTCAATGTCATCGAGTTCAGTTACATCTTTTCCTGCACGTCTCCATGCTGGGGTCTGTTCTTGCCAGACCTACTTCCATCACTGAAGCAGAGAACAAAGCTTTTTGACTTAGTGGGTCATTACAATGGTATATGAATAGATAATCTATAT
This sequence comes from Centropyge bicolor, assembly GCA_037975185.1. NCBI lineage: Eukaryota > Metazoa > Chordata > Actinopteri > Pomacanthidae > Centropyge > Centropyge bicolor. The sequence continues at coordinate 269,387 of JBBMOC010000211.1, read as the reverse complement.
AATTATACTATGTATGCATGTATTGATGTATGAATGAATGTATGCAATTATGTAAGTACGTGTGCAATATATTACAAATATTATACAGCATATTATACAGGAGGCACTTTACTCCCATCTGTCACATTTACCATGATTTTCAAGAGAAATAGTAGAGTTTTGCCAACTACTGTTTCAATGGTCAAGAAAGAGCTTTTATTTAAATTCTTAAGCCAACGTGGATTAAAAATTTTCAATCTTAACATCTTAAATTTCATGTCCAAGTAAATAATACCTACTGCTTAGGAAAAATGTTGTGTCTTTAACAGATTAATTAAAACAGAGGAGAGTGAGTAGTGAGTCTGCTGGGTTGACATCTTAGCTCTCAGTTACCATCCCCCAACAGCAAAGTAAAGCCAAGGAAAAGCATGAATATTGGCTGAAATCTACAAACATTTTCACTGGACATTACGATGCTAAAAATGACATGTGAAATGTGTCTGTGTTCAGCATTTTGGCTGCATGTATCCTATGTGGTTTAACATTAATATGACTATGACTTGCATTCCAAGCACTTCTGTCCAATCTCTCACTGCTTCGACGAACACAACAGCACTGAAAGAGTCAAAGTAGGGTTAGGGGGGTCTTCAGTCCCATATCTCATTCGTTCTGCCACCCGCCGTAGTAAAACTCCATTTAATTCATTTTTTTCCAGTCCATAAACCTTAGCTCTAGCACCTCTAAAATCAGCAGCGTGTTGCTCACTCCTGCCTTCAGTGAAGCAGCGAGCGAGGTGCCACACTCGCCTCAATCCCACCTCTGCAGATAAACTCTTTCAGTTCCTTAAGAATAAACAGGAACACCCCCATCTCACCACTCTATCAACCCACTGTCCCATATAGCAGTCATCCACGGATGGCTCGGGCCGGCCTGTGTGTGTGTGTGTGTGTGTGTGTGTGGCACAGAGCGAATGGAAGTCTTCTCCTGCAAGATGAGCTCCAGTGATTACAGGCTGAGACAGTTTTCTAATTATTCTGTCAAACATCAATCCTGTGGGCTGATGCAGGCCGTCCTGTGGCCTGATGGACAATGTAATCACTGCAAAGCCCCCCCCCCCCACCTCCTCCGACCCTCACTCCTCCACCCATTTTACTGCTCTCTCTGCCCGTTTCCTCCCTCTCTCATCACCTTGTGCACTCCCTCACATTTTCCTTTATCGCTCTTTTCAACACAACTCTCGCTGCCTCCCTCTTTGTTGGTGCACTTCTACTCATCTCCTCTCTCTACACGCTAGTTCAGTCATTCTCATGCTCGCTGCTAGTAAAAAAAAAAAAAAGACTGGGATCCAAGTGAAAAAAAAAAGATGAATGTCAGAGGGCTTTTTAAAAATGATACAGTCAGTTGTAGGAATAAGGGAGCAATCAAACAGTACAAAAGACAAGTCTGGGAAAAAGGAAGAGGAGAAGCAGAGGGAGGGAACAAATTCAAGTCAAGCTGAAGTCTGAATCTTACTGAGGAACATTTTGTAACAGTCACACAGCTTTGACTAAGAGAAGTTCTAAACTAGTTTGAGGCACTGATTGCAACTCAATGATTAATCAGCTTAATGATACAACCTGTTGCAAAGACTAATTGACTAAAAGACCAATTACTTTCATATTAAAATCGCAAATTGAAGAAGTGTATTTTTTTTTCAAATTGGATTTTAGACCCAGGATTTTAATTAGAGCTCTCAAAAAAAATATAGAAATCTTGCTGCTGTCTGGTTAATATGCTCTCTGCAGGCTGCTGTCTGTGCTATTTACACTTGTTGAAGATCAAACACCAATCTGGCCAATCCGTTTTTTAAAAAGAATAAGACCAGGGTATTTTCACTGTTCATGAAAGACCTGGGCAGGAATGATCTCACTGATTGCTTCAAAACAACAGACAGCTGGTAGCTCGGTAGTTGTTGAGTGTAAATGACAGATAGCTGGTTAACAGAGTTCTAGGAACACTGACATATCATCCTTTTTCAGTGTTATAAAATGGCACGTTGGTGATTTTGCTTGGTTATGATTGTAAGGATTTTATGAGTTGACAGTGAGGGCCTGAATTGTGGATGACAGACATAGACTGAAATGCATCGTCTGGTTGAAGAATCTAAAATCAAATTGCTTAATTATATGTCAAAACTTTTTGTAACATGGAACATTGTCTCTGTTAAATCTCTTATCTCTCTGCTCCATTAGTGTGAGGACTGATTCCCTGATGGTCAGTGTACATGGATACTGCTTTCAAACACACACACCAGCCACATTCTACAGTTTAGAGAAGAGACACCGGTGCTGGCGACTCTCAGAGAACCAAGGTTACAATATAACCCGGTGTTTTTATACTGAAGCTGCAGCGGCTCCGGCTGAAAGCTTACTGCTCCCTCTTGATTAAATCAAGCCATATCTAAAGGAACATTGAGCAGTAGACGTTACAGAATAGGACTGAAGTAGGTATCACAAAGGAAACTTGAACTTTTTTTTTTTAAAAGCATCAACCAGGCTCCATTAGGAGTCTATTAAGGTGAAAGAACATTGTTATACCGAGTCCACATTTTGATCATAGTCTCAAGCAGCTTTTTGCCTTTATCAAGAATTCACTGATAGTTCTGAGTACTGCTATTGTGTGTTATAGAGCTTGGACATTGTTGTCGTGGCAACCAAAACCTCTACGGCGCAAATGTCGTATCACTCATGACCACACGGCAATGAATGAGAGGAGAAGACAGGGACATGACATGAGAACCTGGGGGTGTGAACACTGTCTTCACTTTGGCCCATACATTTGTAGAAAATAAAGGAAAGAAAAAATGGACAGAACGGCAGGATTTTTTTTTTGTTTGTTTTGTTTGGCATAATTTCCTATCTGCAATTTTCTAGTATTTAATGTAACCTGTGAGTTTTTATTGTGTTGACAAATTTGGGTTTAGCAAATATGTAAATTGTCTCTAAAAAAGACTGATTATACTAAACTACTTCCACTGCATAACAATCTTCTCCTTCTTTAACAGGACTCAGTTTCCTCATTGCAGATCTCTTGTCCATCTGTATCCTCCTCTGGCAGCAGCAGATATCGACTGAGATAATAGTGTAGGAGAGTCGTGTTCTACATTGCCTCTGCTGCTCGGTGAACAAGGCAGGCTGCTGCTGCTGCTGCGGCGGCGGCGGCAGACAGTCATGTCAGCTTGGAGAGCGTTCTGGGGACTGAACTGGATCATCCAGTCTGACACGAGATTCTTCCCAGAGGCTGTCAATTATTGGAAATACAGTGACAATAAGACTGGGACGAGGGAAATGTGATGTAGAGGTATTAAGGCTTGCAAAAAAAAAACCCTGCTGTATACAGAGAGTTAATTAGCAGTGAGCTATATAGTGTTTGTTTCCAAAACTCAAGACCAGTTCCCGTCTTTCGTCTGAAGTACACGTGCTATGCTAATATATGTCGTTTCTGTGTACGTGTGTGTGCTACGAGAGCCTCGTCTCAGCGCACATTCGCTGCTTTCTACCCTGACCCACAGCGCAGAGACAAAACGAAGGAGGCGATTTCTCCAGAGATGCGCCGAGGCGAACGTTTCATGTGAGTCTCAACATCTTTCCATTACGCTCGATAATAAAGAAGTGTGTGGATCAGACAAGAGGCTCGTATCAAATCAGGCCTGGAAAAGCCAATTACACCGACAATAATCTCTCGCTGTACTGCTGCCGGCATGTCTCGCCATACAAAGCAACAAATACCTGAAACAAGATGAGTGGGGGGGGAGGGGCAGTGAGGAAGAGGAAGGACGTTCAAACACACAAACTACAGTATGTTTGCTTGCTTATCAGGCTACGCAGGTGATAGAAGAGCAGCCAGAATTTCTGTATTTGCTACTTGCTTATTGAATATTATGAAAGATTCTGTTCATTTCAGTGAGCTGACAAAAATGTTAAAACATTGAATGGCACCAAACACCACTGCTGCCCTTGCAAGTGTCATACTGAGGGGGTCATGAAGGCAGAGCGAAGAGGAAGCTGGTGGAGAGGAGCTAGTTTCTCAACCCTTGACCTAAAACCCAGGGGGCTGCAACAAGAGAGAGGGCAGAAGGGCTGTTGGATTTTAGAGCTGGGTCTGACTAAAATCAGAAGGTTAATGCAAGTCATTATTAGCCTGAGGCCGTGTTGGAACAAACACAACATCAGGAGTCTGGGTACAAGCAGAGAAACTACAGAAAACCTTATACTGAGTGGAGCAGGAGAAACATGCTCACATAGCAGCTTAAAATAACCACACAACATATATAACCATCACAACTGGGTTTCATCATCTTCTATAGTTCAAATAAAACTAAAAGCATGAATTTGGTTTTTTCTTTTTTGTGTTAACCAACTTTGTGGAAGAGCAAGACTAAAATAGCCGGAGCACTCCTTCACAAGAAAGTTGGCTGGGCCATCAGATATTATTCTTTTCAGTCCTCCCTCATGTGATGCAAAAGTAAATCTGAGCCATGCTTTGTTACTATGATGCTGTGCTTCCTGGGTTCCACACAGGGTGACAGTCCTGTTGTGTAAAGCCTTCACAGAATCTCATCATAAGTGAGCCTCTCAAAGCAAAGACCCCGTGACACGACTAATTGTTAATTTCAGGGTATATTCCACTAAGTATCTGCTAATATATGTTATTACAGCTCGGCTCTATACGCGTTTGCTGTGAATCGTGTGCCTGACTGTGACTCACACTGCAGTTAATGGTGTGAGCTGCTTTTCGACCACCTGCAGTCAAATGGGGAAGAAAAAAAAAAAAGACATTTTCAAGGCTGTGGCATGTTGTTAAGTTTGTTGGCTATCATTTTTTTTTACTCTGCCTAATTACCTCACAGCAACATTCAACAGCTATCACTTCAATTAACATGGGTTTCAATGATGCAGGCTTAACCTCGACAGGCGACTTCAAAAATATCAGCCACATCATTAGTCCTAAAGGACAGGAAAGGGCAGAGTGTTTGTGGTGTCAGTGCATGGCTCAGAGAGCACGAATGATCTCATCAACTGGGTGTTTGAATGGCCTCCCATAATCCCCCAGCATGTGCGCACATAAGAGCCAGGGGAGCATGAAATGAGTGAGTTCTAACAGTCCCACTCCTGGCGCCATGTCTCTCAGCGCTGGACATGGCTGCCTGTGATGGCGATGCTCCCTCTAGTCCTGGAACATGGACAGATGGAGAGATGGAGAACTGGAATGGTGGCAAAGGGTGGAGCGCTGACAGCAGATGGTTTGGATGGAAGGAATCTCCATTTATAATAGTGAGAAGAGTAGAGAGCAGTTTGTAAGGATAACACTGGCGAGCAGCAGCATACCCACGTTTAATATGAGGCATTATTGAGGGTTACTGATCCATGACTATGTTCAAACCATGTGTGAAGTGTAAACACAGCAGAACCTGCCGCTTTCATAGCAGGATATTTATAGCTGGAGAGAATGGTGGGCTGGTGATACTGCCAAGACAATATTTTAAGTTGATTTTAATTTATTCTCTTGATGTCCCCCGGTTGGCGGCGAGATGTGAAATACATGCAAATGGATGCAATGACCATTACACACTGTTCACAAAGGACCGGCCTCAAGCAAGTGAAAAAAGTTAAGATAGTGGAGTTACATGAAATCCAGAGATAATCACTACTGTAATTATTTCGACTTCCTAAACTGCGCAACAGACGATACCTTTCTATTTCCTGTATCACCAGGTGAAGATCTCCAGCAGAGGCACATGAGAATAAATGAAGCCCTTCTTTGCTATGCCCTTCCTCTGAGTGCTCGACTTCACAAGGTCGCTCCATCACACGCGCCTCTCCTCCCTGTGGCATCCAGAGGCCCTATCTGATGGCTGGCTGGCTCGCCAAGGCCCCATGGTGTGAAGCAGGTGCTGCGATGACAAAACGCTCCTGGCAGCAATAAGAGAACGAAGAGAGCAGAGCTCAATTAGCCCGAGCTCCAATCCCAGATCCTCTATTGATTTCCCACGGATGAGGAATGGCAGACAGGAGAAAGCTCAATCAGACAGACCCATGGGACCTGTCTCTCTCTCTCTCTCTGTGTGTGTGTGTGTGAGAGAATCAACAGGGGACGGATTGGTGCCGAGACGAGGTGCGAGGATAAGGTGAATACATTAGTAATCCATAGTCTTTATGCATACATGATGGTTCAGTAATAGTGTTGTCTCCTGATGGTGGAAAAGGACACGAGTCTTTAAGAGCATGCTGCGCTGTCCTGACCCAGATCAAATGAAGAAGGAGACAGGCGAGGCATTAGATCCCTGAAGGGCAAATCAATCTGACAAGTCATCAACTCCATGGTGCATCTCTGGACACTTCCTTCACTTCCTCAAATTAACCTTCACAAGAGGAATGAGAAGGGAAATGTATGGAGTCTGACAGCCTCATTTGTCCTTCACATATGTACTGAAACTTCCGCCTTGGCTGCAAACTGTATATTTCTGCCCACATTCAAGACGTGTGCATACATTTGTTATTCGTTCTATGTTTTCAGATGTGGACTCATAAGTTTAGGCAGCGAGAAATATGTGTGAAAGATAGCATCAGAGAGCTTGTCCCTTCACATGAGATTCCTCCGCATCAATATACAAATATTCAGCTAAGACGCCTGTGTCTCTGCCTGTGTCTCTGCCTGTGTCTCTGCCCCAGCCCAAAGGGGCTCATGAGATTGGAAATATAAACTGATTAAAATGCACACAGCTAACTGTCTCAATTCATCGTGCACACATGCACGGCTCTGCAGCAGAAGCGTTCTTGCTCGCCCACGCTCTCTGTCTCTCTCTTGCTCTCGCATGCTCTGTCTCTCTTTATCTCAAACTTTTTTTTTTTTTTAGACGAATGAGGTAGTTTGTTGCAAAAGCATCAAATGAAATTCCCACCCCCTGTCAGAAACACCTGTCCAAGCCCAGCTCAGTACTGGTCTGGAGCAAGGTTGCCCTGACCCATTTAGATCAACTGAAACACTGTTTTGTTTGCGAATGGCCACCAGTCAGACAAAAAAACTGCACTTGTCTATGGCATATCATTATTATTATTATTATTACATAGATATGAAAACCAACAGCATGCCATTCAGTTTGGAATCACCCTCCATGTAGGCTACATCGGCACAACTGACTGAAAGGACTAATCTATATTTTTGAATCATCTTTCCTCCTTTTGGGTTGTAGAAAATCCTCTTTACGAAAAATAATAATAATAATTACATTTGCAGGAAAGTTTTGCAAAAAAAGCAATGTTTTGTACATGGAGAACAAAATGCTGCACAATTGCTCAACCAGACTGACGACTGAAGCAGCAGCAGGAGACAAATATACCTTTAAGCAACAGTAAATAATATAAGAAATCACCAGTCATTGCTAAAAGAAACAGCAGATTTAGATAAGAACACGTTTCTCTTTCAGTACCAAGTGCACAATAATGACAATAACAAGGTGGAATTTACAGGTGTGTTGCTTTAGCAAAGCTGTTCTGAAAACTTCAAGACAGAAAATGGACAGAAAGGTTGGTGTGGGGTTAGCACTGCTGGAATTGGATCAGGGAACATCAGCTGAACATGCTATGGACTGACAAATCACAGTTTAAATCGATTCAGGCTAAACACTGAGTGGAGTGCAAAGGGCCCAAAGTAAAACATATTCCTAAAATATTCAGAGCCCAATTGCTCCACTGTTGTTCGGCAGTGATCTAGGGTCACTTACACTTTTCTGGACTGGAAAACAAATTCAAAATCCGAACAGCAGCCAATATTTCTTGCCGGCCAGAATGCAGATTGGGTATGACTTTAGTAATCTAAAAAAAAAATGGTGTAGTAAAACAACTTGAAAATGAAGAGAATATGGTTGAGTTTGCCAATAACAATTTGATATGATTTTTTAAAAATATAATACTTTAATTCTGTCTATGCAGAGGTGAGTGGGATATTGCTATGATTTTAGCAAATAATTAAAAATGCAAAAGTGAAATAACAAGAAAGTAACGACAAATGTAGACCTATGATATTTCAATAATCCAGCCCTTGCTCATTTAACCAGTGGTTACAATCATATTCTTTCCTGTCATGCAAAACAGCCAGGCCAAAACCATTTCAAAAGTAAATAACATATTTGGTGCCTGAATTATACTGATTTTGTCTTTGTTAAATAGCCATTATTGAAGTAAAGAAGAAAAACATCAATAGAGCAGGTGATTCCAAGAAAATATATATAACTAAAATAACAAACTACTTCTTAAATTATGTAGGAATTTGCCTTGGTGTTTTGATGCAGAACCATAAATATAGTAAATAGAAAATATAAAGAAATATTAAAAGCAAGTACTGCAATTCAAGAGTCATAAATATGAAACGGAAAATTGACAATATATGAATCTATTTTAGAATTTTTTAAATGTTTTATTGTTCAATTAATTGAAAATGAAAACTCATTACATTATACGAGATGAGAAGTATCACAACCTTCTCTCAATAGCACCACATAACCACCTGTTACATTAGTGACAAGCCTCGTAAGGCATGCAAGCCAGAAATCACTTGACACGTCTTTACAGCTCTTATGCAGCTACTTCCAAAGACGTGCACTTGTAAGTTGATTTGATTAAACTCTTCTCTCCACTTTGTTGAACAGCAGCTGAGATTGAGCTCTAAAGACTGAGCAGGTGGAGATAAGTCAGCTGAGCTTTATGAAAAGGTCTTTTTACGGCTCTGAGGCGTGTTTCAGGTTGTCATCCTGCTGAAGAACTTAAATGCTCAGCTGGACAAAAGTCTGATGGCATGACATGCTAATTAGCTATGCCATCATAGACTCTATCACCACTGAGTGAAAGCAAATATGGCTGTGGCACGTGGCACCAAGGGACACACATATGAAGACAAACAGACTGCAAGTGTGTCTCCAAGAGTCTCAAGTAAAGAGTGGATGGCATTACTACATAAAGAGAGTTGAAAGAAATTAATTAAGTGGGCATTCATAAGCAGTGCTCTCTGTGTTAAACCTAAGGGAAATGATAAGGCTCAATGCAAACAGACTGGAGAGCACAGCAATTAAATCAAAGCGAGGAAACATCTTAATTGTACACACTGAGAACAGATATCAGATGGCATCTATGATTACATCATATTAGAGTTACAGTACAGATACACTGTGTATGAAAAGCTGGAAGGCAAATCTACAGCAGTGCTAAGATTTGCTATAATGTTAAACAGAAGTCTACCAGCTGTGCATACAATGGCACAAATGTTTTATTTCCTTTCATGCCCAAAAAAAACTATGTGCAAGTTTGTGTACCATCAACATGGTTTGTACTGCGTGTGTACAGTTTTTACTGCCAGCTGTTATTTGTATGTTTGTACAGCAGCAGTTTCACTCACTTAGCTTCACAGTCCCTTTTCCCCAGTCCACATTTTGAAAAGAAGTAGAAATGTCATAAACAAAAATATAGTGGATCTTAATGCAACACTGTAGCTTCCTGTCAGCCGGTCATGTTTGGAAAACACAGGACGGAGGCTGTTAAGGCTGAACTCAGACTTATCAAAGCTGTATCTCACAAAGCAATGGGCGAGAGCAGAGTCCATCTGACACATGGCTTTCTGAGCTCCTGCGCTTGGCTAATGAAGCCAGTTCACCCACTCTGCATCAGTCTACAGCTGTATGCCTGACTAAGGCTGCACTATTGAGTTTTGAACTCCTGCACCACATCCTGGAGACTTTAAATGTGTTGGACAGCTTTGGAACCTGAATCCTCACAGACACACACACACACAGACTGAACACTGTGTCCATGTGACCCATCACACTGCAGTCGGCTCCTGGTGAACACATGGTGAATACATTTGAAGGACTAACAGCAGTGCACTCTGGGTTCAGCCTACAACACGAGCTCCACACACTGCAGTGGCTTTACATGCACTCGAGCAGGAGAGGTCCCATGACAGACAAAAACCCAACCCTATATCTGTCACCAGAGCAGCTTTGTAATGCACTGTAAGCAAATCTGCTGGAAAACCATTATATGGAGGTAGAGCTTTTCTCTTATAATGGCAAACCAATACAATGACCTGTGCAGCATATAAGTGAAAAAAAAAAAGACATACATCACCCGGAGAGCCACTTCTCCCTTAAAGCACTCAAAGCCCCACGCTGTCTGCCTGTTACAAGCAACGTGAGCTTTTTCTGTGGCCTGGCCTCAGTGTGGCAGCCCCAGTGTGTTGGCTGGACTCAGCACTCGCTCCATGGCTGGGCCCCCTATTTAGTACTCGTGTAATATTCTGCGCGCTGGGAATGAACTCCATTACTGTGGAAGCTTGTTTTCTCCTTTCCCTCCTTTTCTCAGCGGCTTTGCATTGCTTGTGTTGATAACACAGGGAGCCAGGACGTCCCGCGGGGGCCTGGGCTTCAGGCGCTAAGGCGATTTCTTTCCCTCTAAAATAACACACGAGGCTCTCACATCACAGGTGACTCCTGTGATTAAAGGTTGTTGGGGTCCCTGGAGGGCTGCGTGTGTGTGTGTGTGTGTGTGTGTGAAGATGCAGGTGACACAATACAAGCATGTATTTGCACCTATTTGTGTTGGTGAGTGGATGAGCTGGGTGAGATTTGCATCACAGTTGTGTGCTGTAGCACCCCAAGGAGACAGGCCTGTAAAACCGGGCTCCTTCCCTCCTCTGATGTGCAGCCTGCAGACAGGATGGTGCACCTTTCACAATCACCGGCTCACCTGGCTGGGATCGGAGCCACTGCCGCTCGGTGACTCCATACATGTTGAAGCACATTAGACACGGGTTCACACATCTCCATATGGGTTTGAAAACGGCAGTGCCTGCAGGATTTGGCTGGAAGGCATGAAAGTGAGGGGGAGCTGCTCACATTGACTTTAACAGGATTTAGCTAGATGAGAGGCTACAGCAAAGAAAAGAGAGATATAAAGGAAGGGAGAGAGAGAGAACACGTAGAGATGGAGAGGAGAGGAAGGAACCACAAGAGACTTTGAAGGAAGACACACTATGGCCAGGTTTGTGTCACGACGGAGAAATGTCAATAAAGACTCTCACAGTAAACAGAGGACAGTGTTGAGAAGCTAGTACTCGTGTTGTGTCCCCTGTAGAGGAGGAGATGGGACCAGGGGCTGGTCGGGCTCCAGCGTGTCACTGCAACAAGGAGTAAAGTGGTTAAAGAGGGACCACAGGTGAGTTAAAGCACAGCCACTGAGCTGGAAAGAAGGAAAATACTATGTAGTTTTGCTCGAGGGCAATCGGGGGCTGAAGCACCGGGGGACATGCACAATAATCCCACACAAACAGAAGGAGGCGAAAATGCTAAAGACAACACACACACACACACACACACACACACACACACACACACACACACAGGTGAGCCTCAGCATTCCAAACGGAGATCACACACACACACGCCACCGGGAGCTGAGAAGATGTTTCATGATCAACAGCGTGATTATGCAACAACATTAACACATGCATATGAACACACCTCCATGTTTGCCTGGGAGAGGGGTCACCCAGCTGAACTAATGCTAATGTGCCAATCTGTTTCACCTCAGAGCGGAGCCCCCCCCCACACTTTGCATGCCTGCTTCGCCTTAAACAACAACAGCGGCATGCACGGAGCCTACAGGTAAGAACTGAGGAAGCTAAGACACAGAATGTTTGGTTCATGTCAAGAGTCACATGATGTACTGCATGTGAGCACGCAGACTACTGTTTATGATGATCTAATGATAATAATACCATCAGGCACAGTTACCACTTGACTTTTAAAACTTGCTTTATTTCTATTTTCCGTTCCATTTTCCATTTGTGCTCTTGCTCCATCTCATTTTACTTTTAGTGCTCACAGACACACAGAGGCAGCGAGCAGCCAGCAGAACATTGTGACTGGCTCTCTGCCAACGTCAGTCCAACAAAACCTTACTCTGAGAGGAAGAAGAATATATCCGGCCTCAAAAAATACTTCACTCTGTGCTGCTGGAATAGTGTGGATTCCGTAAAATGAGCAGAGATTTTGTTGATTGTGAGTAAAACGACAAAGCTCATAGACACAGACACAACTAACCTCACAACTGATCTGTACAGTCGTTCCTCTGCTCTGAAACATGGCAACAAATTACTTTAGTTTATACTAAATCTGTCAATCAAAATATATGCTTACTAAGTGAATATCATCATTAAAGTTCATCTGACGTTAACCATGTGGCACACACACACACACACACACACACACACACACACACACACACACACAGATGTTTACAAATGCATTCATGATAACGTCTCAAAATATGTTAATCTTGAAAACAAAGAGAGAAAAAAAAAGAGCTTTTCAACTTGGAAAAGCAGAACAAAAACATTCTTGAATATTATTGTAATGATGTTATTGTGTTGCAGGGTTTTTTTTTGTTGTGATAATTAATAGTTTGATATAGCATTGGCCCTTTTTCCTAACATGCACCAACAACAAGGGTGTGTTTGGGAAAAATGTCATCATTTACTCCAGCCCATAAAAATTACAGAAAACTGCCTTAAGCCCTGAGAAGGAAATGGATGTCGAGTCGGACAAAACATCCATCTGCCACTTCCTTTACAGCACAGGCACAAGGCAATAACGAGGTTATTTGGCTGTCGGTATTTGCTGCCTGCTCCTGCCTCGTGCCTACAGGTGATGTGAGGGAAACCACAATAAATTCAGCCATTCTGTCAACAAACTGTTCTATACGTGGATATGAAGAAAGTGGAGCTATTTATTTTAGCATGAAAAATAAATATGTCCCCGCTTAAAAAGCCCGGGGCCGAAATTCAAACAAAGCTGAATGGTCGAGTACACCCAGCTGAGCTACATAACATCTCACATATTTAACACACACACTGGGCTACAGGCTGCTTTATGGCTCCTTTCTTCTGTCCCATCAGTTCATTTTGGCTGGTTTTTTTTCCCCCCATGTTTGCTTGCACTTTGCTTATAGTATCCCCATTTCATCTGTTTTCCCTTCCCTGTTCTTTCAGAGAATAATACTGTTTAAGGTAATGAATGCTGTAAGGGTGGATACTGCAGAAGTGAGCAAACAGGAAAAAGGAGGCTTTGTCATCTCCGACTCCGTCTCGGCTATTCAGTGCCGGCAGTACGCTCGCATCACTTCCACTCCTCTCAGCACAATGAGCCTGAGACATCAAAGCGGAGACTGAGAGGGAGCGAGCGAGAGAGACGGAGGGAGGGGCGACCGAAGCATAAAACGCCAGTGAGGAAGAAAGACTGACAGAAGAGACAGACGGCAGAATACCTGTTTTTGTGGAAATGCATGGCGTCATTACAGCGAGATGTTTCCTGCTGCACTGCCTGTCTGGACACTCAGTGCACCTCTGTCTTTTCCACAGAATATTAATTCTAGCTATATATTCAGCTATTCTAATCTCCCAAGTCAAAAGTCACAGCACATATTCATGCGTGCTGCAGAGCATTAATGACCTTTCCCTATGGCTGCTATCAGACTCATTTTTACCAGTGGCAGTACCAGTGGAAATACGAGTCCTTGTAACATATGCTGTTGTTTTAAAACAGGCAGAATGATACGATGTGCCAGGCAAGTAAAGCATCCGTCTGGGACTTCAAACGGAGAAACAACTGTCAACAAAGGGTTGGATATTTGAAGGCCATGAGCATCCACTGCCTCGATATTTAAGGCAAATAAGAGAACGCTCTCTCCATAACTTATTGACACATGGAATCAATAATTTTGCCTTGTCATGTTCACCCTGCCAAGGGCGTGATTTCAATTTCGATTCCTGCTCGTATTTTTGAGTTCGGGAGCCGTAATTTGCAGAGATAAGGAAAAAAAAAAATTACTAAATGCAAATGAGCAGCTCTGTCTCGCTCCCTTTTATTGTGAAATGATTAACATTCCCTCCACAGATCAGAGCAGGTTTCTCAGCTCCCCTGGTTGAAATGCTAATGGTGCTTCCAACCCAGTTTAATGTCAATCCTATTCTACTTTTTTTTCTCCCCTGTTAGGGTGGAGCTCCCTGTCTCTATTTCCATACACAGCAGCAGGAGGGACAGACAGCAGGCTTACTCCCCCATCTGGATCTGGGGAACGAGCCCAAGACAGAAAGAGAAGGAGGAACAGGAGGACGGTGGAGGAGGATCCTCTTGTCCATGCGTGAGTGTTTTTCATTTTTGGGTGGGGGTGGGGGGGGGCTGCAATGAATGCAGACTTTAAAAACATGATTTACTTCTGCAGAATTTCACCTGGTTTTAAAAGGCTTCAATAATACCAGCAGAGAGCAACGACTCTTTGTAGTTCTCTTTCTCCCCTATTGATCGCATTTCTTTTTTTATCCACCATATTCATTTTTATTCCCCCCCCCCCTACAGACCACTGGGTTGAATTCATGTGAGAGCAAATAGAATCTACACACAGTGGAAATCTGACTGAAGCCATGCATCACCTGCACGATGTTAAGGCTGGTGGTTTTAAACATTCATCTGTAAAGGGGTGCAACACTGGTCTACTGTGCAATAAATATGAGGCAGAAGCCTTTCAAAATGGCCCCCGCCACTAACATGGAGCCATATGAAAAACTCCACAAGTGAGTATTAGGTTGAGATGAAATTGAGTTTCCTGGAGGTGTAATATTGAGAGAATATCTATTTTAAGAGCAGATTGCGTGTACTGTGTGTGTATCCATTGTGTGGGCATGTTTAAATTAAGTGAGCTAACATTCCTCTAGCAGGGAGAGCATACATGTTAAATTAAGAGAGCGTGTGAGATGTCACCTCTCCAGCAGATTAGTAACCTTTACTGAATTCAGCACCTCCCAGATGTGTAGATATCTCTTAACATTGTGGAGGCAGGAGACCAGATAGATATCAAATGCTACTCTGTATTCTATAACACCAGCGAGCGCTGCCAGAGACGCTAACACAGAGACGCTAACACAGAGACAAGCGAGGATCAGTCCAGGAATGTGGGAGTGACAGCGGCGGGGGAATTAGCAGTGTGATGACTGTCAACATGCAATCGGCACTGCGCTGTCGTTACAAGGCTCATGATGTTTAGTTTGGAGTTATTAGCTTTCTGAACAGAGAGCAGGATCGCCTGTAAAACACTCCAAGCTGCTGCTCACTCTGAGCGGCAGGGCGTCCACAGGCGTGTTTTCAGCTGTATGTGTGCGCTCATTCTGAGTTGGTAACATGCATATATATGTGTGTGTGTGTGTGTGTGTGTGGACGTACGTGTGATAATGAGTCTTTAAAAGCCGAGCCTTATTGCCGAGTATAGAGCAGCGATTTATCATGCCACTTCAACTAAGGATGAAGGCATATAATCAGACTGCCTCCCAGACTCTGTTTCCCTCAGTGAAACATGGACATATGCCAAGGTCCCTCATTTAATGAGCACTGTTGTCTCAGTGACAAAGCGCTGAGCAGACAGACAGGGCTTTATGAATGTGCTCCGACAAGACACATCGCTGCAATATCACATACCATTCAACAAGTGGTAAACAAGCTTTACTTTGCTTTAAAGACATGCTTTAAAATAACTAACCAGTCTGGCTTGTGTTCTCAACTGCTACATCAAGCTTTACAAATAAAGAGGTGTTTAACACTTTGTGCCTACCTTGGGATCAGCAGTGAGCAGCTTAAAGGCCTCATACACCTGCCTCTCTTTGACACCTCCTCCCAGGTCCAGGAAGTTAGCTGGCTTTCCTCCATGCAGGTCAATGATGTCACAAGTGGCCATGGCCAAACCAGCTCCGTTCACTGAAAAAATGTAGATCCATTAATATGCAAAAAAAAGCATACTGAAACACAGAGAATAATGAGAAAGCAGACACATATTTAAAGACTGAGGCTTATGGTGTCCGGTGAACCTATTTTACATTATGAGTGAGTGCTAATGTTACTGTAGCCTATAGATGTTCGAGTGTACAATGTATTTCTGTATTTACTGGGTATAATGAAGGTAGATTTGGTCTTGGTGGCTGAAGTGCAGGAACTGTGAGCAAAGTGTGACGCCAGCAGCCAGGAGTTAATTAAAATAACGTTTCAGACGCTGAAGGAAAGATGACATGTACTGTAAGAACACCCAGAAAGGAATCCAGCTGTGAATTATCAAGCAAAGAAGAGCAAATAGCTAAAAAAAAAACGTCACACTTAAAAAGTGAATCGGTTGGAAATCTTCTAATCAGGAACATTCAATGCTTCAAGTTGAGCAACACAGAGAAAATTTGATTATGGCTCGACTCTCGACTTCAGAGAAAAGAGAGCTGATTAAAAGAGGTTCTGCTACTTTTTTTTTTTTTTTTTGCGGCCTGTGTCATCATTTAGCCAACTGCCAGCGCGGCTACCCTGCTGAGCCAAGTGCACAAAAATGTCTTACCTCATTTGGTTTAGCCAAGCTGAACTTGTGTCCTGGCAAGCTCCCCGACCGAGGTCTCAATAAAAGGGAAATTCGCTTTAACAGCTGTCACTTTGGTGGCTTACAGAGCTCTCAAGGAAGCTGCAGGGCCTTAAAAGCTGTTGTTACTTTAAGAGAGGCTGGGAGCTGGGGATGCAGAATGGCTGTGTGTGTGTAGGGGGGTAGTACTAACAGACATCTAATGTGTTTATGAGGCTACGGGGTAAGACGCCATAGCACCTGTTAGTGCTGCCGTACACTGTAAAAGCTTTGATTTATGACAAGAGAGGGGGCCTTTAATGAGAATGCTAACAATCTGGCTCACTGGAGACTTTCTGGGCGGATTATAGCTAATTAGAACGCATTGGTTACGGCAGCATTCCTTCTGGAGTCCTCAGAAAGCTGCTTGTAATGTGGACTGGAGGAGAGCCCAGGCTGCCTTTACTTTGACTAAGTTTTAACTGTGTCCGAGCTTTTCACTTATGTGACTTAAGAGACGCATTAAAGCCTCATGCCAGGAGGGGGGCGCTTATGGGACAATTTATTTAATATTGTCTCTGCCTGTGTGTGTGTGTGTGTGTGTGTGTGTGTGTGGAGGAATGAGTTCTGTTCCAGGCTTTTGTCTCCATACCAAAGCAGGCGATGTTTCCGTCCAGCCCGATATATTTGAGGTCCCACTTGGCCGCCTCCATCTCCGTGGGGTCGCTCTCAGTCATGTCGTCCATGGCGAACACGGCCTTCTGACGGAACTCGGCGTTGTCGTCAAAGTTGATCTTAGCATCAAAGCAAACCACTGGAGGGACGTGGGGATGACAAAGACGCAGTTAGGAATAGAGACGGCAGCGGAGGATGTATTAAAAGTGAGACAGGAGGAGACGGCAGGCGAGGGAAAAGGGAAGAGAAGGAGGACTTCAGACATGAAAAGCCAGCTAATTATCATTTCTAAAACCTGAAATTAATGAAGTGAGCGGCGTCCCCTCGGCCTACTGCTCTTAATTATTTCACAGGTTGGCTCACTAAGGGATGGGTGCTTTGACACTGCCTCTTAGGGAGACACCATTATAGTAAATGGACATTTCCTTTACACTCAAAAGAAAGTGCATTTCAAAGAGACCACTCTCATGAAGCTACCTGGAAACACTAGTAGGGGAAAAAATGTAATAAATCAGTTCAAGGGCTTTTTGTATGCACAACATTTAAAGTGGCTGTCATTCAAACCTTTAAGCGACAGTCACTTTAAATGTTTTACGCCTCGTAAAAGAGCAACTGTTTCCCCCTATTCCAGTCTTTGTGCTAAGCTAACCAGCTGCTTCATATTTACCATACAAAGAGAGAGTGGTCTCAATCTTTTCATCTGGTGCAAGAAAGCAAATACATACAACGTATTATAAAATATACGAAAATATAAAAATCCAGCTATTTTTAATTCCTCTTTATATTATTACTGTATTAAGGGAAATGGAGTTCACAAGTTTTCAGTGTAGATTAAGAGTAATTATAACTAAGAGTACTCTTACATATGCAACTATAAACTTGTCTACCTAATCCATTACACATACTAAGTTTTGACCAAAGGAAAGACTGTAGACTTTAATAAAAAAATGGTGTAATGCAGGTGAATATCAACAACATCCAATAGTAAGAAGAGGTGACAAACTATTTAAACATGGGAATTGGCTTTGAGAATGACACACAGAGAGACAGAGAGACACAGTGCATGCAGACAGCAGACAGACTCTCCTGGGGAGAAGACGTGCTGTGTCCTCCAGGTAAAGCAGCACTCCTACTTCCTTTTGTTTTGACACATCAATTATTGCAGTCCATCTATAAAATGAATTGAGCTATTACCAAATGAGACAAGAAAAAAAAACACACGTCTGTTGAACGCCTGCTGGAAATAGCTGCGCTGTCTGGTGACGTGAACAAACGGAAGTGGAAAAATTAGATTTGAACGTGATGCTCGTCTACAAAAGGCTGCCTCAATCACCGCCGCCGCTCCTCCCTGCTGGTAGAAAAGGAAACTCATACCTCTCAGTAAAAAAAAAAAAATCACTGTTTGAAAGGAGTCGTTTTATTCATTAATATTCATCAGAAATCATGGGACAACAAACCTTCTCTTGTCAATCTTTGATAAAGCATGCTTTGAACAAGAATCTGGTTTTTGAGGAGACTAAATAACATCAAAGAAGCGACGCATCTTCAGCACATTGTAATACGTCTGGATAGGACACATCACAGTCAATCTGTGCTCAGCGCAGCAGACCAGACAATCAGTCTTATTTCTTTGGGAGGAAAACTAAGTTCAGCACAAGTTCAACAAAAGCGGCTTCACAATAGCCAGAAAATACATCGTGTGTATGTCTAATGTCTTTCTCATGTGGATGATGAGCACCTGAAAAGTTAACCTGCGAGCCTCCACTTGTGTCATGTTGTGACAATTTATGGCCTTAAATGACAATGGGGGAGTGAAATTTACCACATCTCTACGTTTCTTTATGTTCAAGTGTTTTCATCTATCAGGCAAAGACTATAGAAACTGGACTGAGGCAGGCTTTGAGCACATGAACTGAAGCTGGAGCCACAGCAATGTAGTGATCCATATCTCCATGCAAACTATCATCTGGCACAGAAAGAAGCCTGACATCAAATACAGAGTTTCATTTGATACTTCGTAAGACCTTTTTAAAGATCAAATAATCGATGAGTTGGTTTAAGGTGCGATTGTTTTTAATGTGGTATAAAAAAATAAAAGTTTCACTTGTTGAGAAACTGCCAATGTAAACCTCCATTAGGGTAAAATTAGAGGACTACTTTGAGCTGAAGGCATGAATTAAGACTCCAGTCTCACTCTGACAATTTATATTTGAGGCACCACGAGTTGACTGACAATAGAGACATTATTTATTGCTCGACTGCACAATAGATTTATCCTGAATCTAATTGCTTAAAGTCAATAAAGTGCACTTAATAACAGGCCAGGCTGCACCACTATAAAGATAGCGAATTGAGAACCTTTTCATTTATTTTCTTTTCAAAGAGACTAAATTTCTGTCTCCTAACAGAGGGATTCCAGGCAGTGCATGAAAGTATTTTTGGTTCAGCTCATTAAGTATCAGAACATGGGAGAATTACAGCTAGAAGATTCAAGAAAACGGCTCTTTTAGGACACAAAAAAGGTAAGTGAATAGTGTGGCAAATCTAACAATTATTGATTTTTGAAAAGGGCTTCATAGGTAACTACTACAATTTACCAGATTGAATTTCATATTCTAAGCTACAAAGGAGCCTGGCTTTGTCGAGAACAGTCAATTTTCCACAGCTATGTGTAGCAAATACATGTAAAGTACTCATATTAGTTTAAGAATAGAGGTTAAGCTTATGGTTTTATAAACTATCAAAACATCAGATCTTGCTGCTGTAGAGCTTGACTCGTTGAAGTAAAAGAAAAAAAAAAACGTTGAGACTGAAATGAAATCCAGCAGCATGTGTCTGTAGCTGTTGCTGTAATTCCTCATTGTAGTCGCTCATTAATAGTTGATGATAGACTGTACGCCTTTAGTTAATCATCAGCAACTAGGAATCATCAACAAACATCAACACGCCATGAATATGGAAAGCTCTGCTCCCTGAAGCCATTCGGATTTTGATCCAGACAACATCATGCTGACAAGAAACTGACGTCAATGTGTTGCAATTACACTTCACATTCCTAAATGCATTCAGACCGGAGGAGATAAAGTGCCTGTATCCCACAGTGACTGATTAATAGGTGGCTGCCTGTTCGAGCAAAATGCAGCCTTCTCCATTTAAAACACTGAAATGTTAGGGATGTAACATGATGTAAGGATGGTTAACGACAGGTGAAACACACACACACATGGAGAGACATGGACAGGCACATGACGCACACACACACAGAGGACACGTGAACAAAGACACACACACATGCAAAGACAGGCGTTTTCTATGATACGAGGTACCTTGTCCTTCGGGAGTCTCTCCGAGAGGATTGACTTCGACTTGAGTGGCGTCGACTTTCAGGAACAGATCATAGAGCCTCTTAATCTGATCTGCTGCCTGTGAGGTCCACAGAGGACAGTAATTACCTGATGGTTGGGCTGTGAGCAGCCAGCCCCACCAAGGCCACTCAAGCTCCCACACAGGCTACATAAAACATGGCAAATCACCTTCAACATCACATGCTGTCTCTATATGTTTTGCATAGATGTGTATGCCTCTGCACTGGAGGGGAAATGTTTTTTTTTTTTTCAAAAGCGGCAAATAGATTAGAACACATGCTAGCACACTTTGATCTAATGTGCTTATATACAAATATAACATCATAATTCACATGTCTGTAGATTACACCTGGCAGTCATATCCAAATGTGCAGTTTTTTGTTATTGCTTTTTTCCATTCAGGACTGATATTTACAAAGAGCGTGTGTGTGCAAGAGATGAATACCACCAGTGAGTACAACAACATAAATGCCACAACACTTAAATCATCACTGTCAAAATGGCCATTTTAAAGAATCTAAATTGATATCTCTATTGCTGCGACTGTTCTCCAGTAATGAAAACAGCTTGACACAGCATGGCAAGACTTCTAAATGCACAGTGCCAGACACAGTCCACCAATCTCACTTACTTTTTTTCTGTCACACACACACACACACAGCTACTCAAAGATGCTGTCGTGCCAGAGCTCATTCAGTACAGTAAAGGTATTTTATACCATCTGCAATTATCTCTGAATTAAACAGTCACTGACTGACTGACTGCAGACACTTAACTAATCATTTTCCTTTTCTCACCTTGCTCGTTTAAAATCAATGCCTATTCACCATCCTGCAGAAAAGGATCACATACAGCGGAGTGCAGCCGGAGCGCTAACATCTTTGACCCTGTTTGCTTCTCAGGAGCACATTCACAGAACATATCCATCTACATATTCCATGTGCTAAGATTCTGAGCTAATCTGATTTCTCATGCCACGGTGCCTGTGCAGAAGGAAACAAATTAGTGATCTGATGCCAAGAGACAAATGGCTTTGGAATGAACTCTGCGTCTAAGCACACTATTCTGACTGCAAACCGTTTCCATGCTGTTCTTCCTCGACCTCATTTCACTATCTAATGCTGGCTGAACTAGATTTGTAAAACTTGACGTGACAAGAAGAAATGTCTGTTTCACTGCCCTCAAAATTAGAGGCTGCCCATAGAGTTTTGTTTCTCACTGCCTGATTCGCTTACAGATTCGGTGTGCAGCATGTTCTATCAAATAATGGTAGCATTAGTGATGTCAGCTCGCCTCAGCCTGGCACAACACTGTGCATCATCACTGCCACTGACAATACACCACCTGGCAACTGAGCCTGGCGTAATGACACTTCACAAGTCGCCTCTGGAAAACTAATAATAGCCAAAGTTTGCTCTGTTTGTGAATGAGGATATATCTGTCTGCCTATACGTGTGTGTGCGTGTGTGTGTGTGTGTGTGTGTGTGTGTGTGTGTGTGTGTGTGTTTCTGCCCCTGCTTCCGTTCTTTAAAGCCTTCAGTGTGCCCATTACCTGTCTCTGCAGAGGTCCTTTGAAACCCAAATTAGCTGCCATGCGAAGTGCCTGGTCGTCTCGCACGCCTTCAAATATATCTATGACTTCCTATAAGATTCACAATGAAAGTGAAAGAGAGAGGGAGAGAAACAAATGGAGAGAGGGAGTGAGCGAGAACAAGAGGCACAAACGCTGGACTGTAATTTGACACAGAGCGGATGTTCGTATTAAACTGCCGACGACATAATTAGGTAATGGCACGGTGCCAGACATGGAGAACGTGTAGAGCTGGGACTGAAAGGTTGGGTTTATATCCAACAGTTTTTTTCTATAGGTATAAAAATGGATGAAGGATTTCAGGTGGCAAGATGGTGAAGAAAATAAAGCTTAAAGTGCAGCTGTCTCCAGCAGTTTGAAGCAGTTCTGTATAAAACAGGTCTGGACCATATAGATTTTAATGAGATGTGCGAACAGTGTACGGCTCTGTCATGTGTGTTGGACACAGCTGTACTGCATATACAATCTGCAGACTTGGGTGGAAATAATGACTGACATAAATCTCAGGATCTTTACATCTGGCGACTATAGCTAAAGGAAGACGAACAACAGGAGCTGCAGGCAAATTCAGTCTGTCATGTTTAAATTATACATCTGTTAACAATGACAAGGACCTGTTGCCAAGTAGCCATGTGATGACAGAGGATTAAGCTCTTCAAATGGGATCTACATAATTAATAGCAATTTAAAACACAGAAGGCTGAGTATGTGTTCACGTTAAGCTTCATGTGTTCAGCTGCTGCAGTGC
>JBBMOC010000211.1:211490-238592 GCA_037975185.1 Centropyge bicolor | reverse complement strand
AACAACCCTCATTAAGTGTTTAGGAATTGAGGACACGTATTGGTCGAGCTCAGGTCCAGAGAAATCGGCGAGCTTCCTGGATGTTCTTCATAAATGGCTTTCACTTTTACATGGTCTTGACTTGCTTTTGCAGATGTAATGAAGAATCGTATTTACCAACACTGGTTTCGTGGCCTACGTGTTCCCAAGCTGTGCAGTAATATCCTGTTTTTAATGCAGTGAGGGATCAAAGCTCTCAAGCATTCAATGTTGATTTTCAGCTTTGCTCCTTACATTCAGAGATTTCCCATGATTCTCGGAATATTTTGCACAGGACATTTTGCTCACACAGTTTTTCACAGAGTGTTGAACCTCTCTCCATCCTCGCTTGTGAACAACTGAGTCTTTCCAGGATGAACCTTTCATACTCACTATCACCTGTTACCAGTGAACCTGTTTACCTGTGGAAGGATCCAAACAGGTGTTTTTTCTTGCTCCTGTCCCAACTTGTTTGAAACATGTTGCTGCCATCAAATTCAGAACAAGGACATCTATACAAAAATCAATGAAGTTGTTGAGGCCAAACATTAAATATATTATCTTTGTACTGTTTACAGTTGAGTATATGTCAAAAAGGATTAACAAATGATCACAATACATTTTAGTTTACATTTATATTTTTTGTTTTACACAGCATCCCAACTTTTCCATCAGGGTTGTACATGCACTATATACATAGAATAATTTCTGAACTTGTTGCAACAATAATTCCAAACGCCCCCCCCCCCCGCCCTGCAGACA
Organism: Centropyge bicolor; assembly: GCA_037975185.1. Taxonomy (NCBI): domain Eukaryota; kingdom Metazoa; phylum Chordata; class Actinopteri; family Pomacanthidae; genus Centropyge; species Centropyge bicolor. Next base: position 237,812 of record JBBMOC010000211.1, on the reverse strand, counting down.
GCAGTTTGGTTATCATTTGAAAACCTTGTTCTTGGGGGAAGGCAGCCGTGGTTGCATAATAACTTCTCCACTTCCATTTGTGTCATGCATGGCCCACTGCGAAGATGCGCAGAAAGATTTTCATCTCCATTTATTTTCTGTATCTTGGGGACACAGGGGAGGAGATTAACATCGCACAACATCTCCAATCACATCACATGCGATCGGTGTAATGTGGTCATCATCCTCGGGCCTTACTCATTTCCTAGTAATGAGTGCAAATCAACTCCCAGTCTGCTTGCCAGTGACAGCAGCTGGCAAAGAGGATGTTACTTCCACAATTAGTGTCCCGTTCACCCTCTTCCTTTCTGTGCACTTTTGAAAGGCCTATTCTCTCCCCCACCCCCCACCCCGCTTCCCCCTGTCCACGTCGCTCCTGGGTGGCCGGCAGCAGAGTCAGCTTTGGTCTGATATTTAATTAAGCCTTGGAGGCTGTGCCATGAGGGGGGTGCTGGCTGGTAAGGGACAGATGCAGGCTGCGTGCCAGTCCAGGGAGAGTAAGATGTGGCTACCATCTGCATGGATGGAGAGAAAGATCAGGATGACCCTCCCCAGCGAGCATGTGTGCTGTAATGAAGGTAATGTGGCGTCTAAATGGAGACGACTAATCAAACTCTTGGGAGAAAGGAGAAAACAAACACAGGCGCACACAGCCACAATCAAACAGCACAGAGAGCCTGAGCCGTCCTATGGATAAATGCCATTAACACTAGGGGGAAGAAAAAAAAAAAAAAAACAAGACCTGTGAACCTTCAGCATCTGCTCATCATGACAGTACACCTCGTTTTTGAGTGTTGATTGCTGCCAGGCAGAAATTAGTCCTTGGAAAAAAAAAGAAAAAAAAAGGTCTGAAATGTCAGTCTACCAAGAGCATTAAAACAAATAATGTAGATGTAATTATTCTGTTCCAAGGATTTTTTTGGAATTAGTTCCAAGCGGCTGAAGTACAATTTATAAATCCGGGGTATTCCAGTGCTATAAGTAGAAAGAACACCAATCTGTGCTTCAATTTGCTTCCATCTAGAGGCACATGGCGTGTCTTTAAATAACCTCCGTTCTGTTGTCAAGCACACATTGATAGCTACAGGAGGCTATAGGAGCAGATCGAGCCGTTCACTCAGTTTGCCACAAGGCTCTTTGCTGTGTCACATCAATGGCTCACTGATATTGGGAACAATGAGCTCATCATGTACTACAGCAGAAAGTAACATGAGCAATGATATCAAAGGGTTCCAACAGAGCCACTGTACAATAAGCTTTAATAATTGCACGAGCATTAAACTGAATATGTGCTCTCTGTCCCTGCATGTGGATAAAAAGGTCAAGTGTGTCCAACACATATTTAGGCACAGAGCATTAGCCTTGCCAGCACATTATGCTTTAATTACACTTTGGCAGCGGCAGGAGCAGTAAATGGAACAGGTGGTGGGTAATGCTTGGACTCCTTGTTGGCTGATTTCCTTTAACCACAGAGCTTGTATTATTTGGACAAGTTCAGTTTTCCGTAAACTTTTACCATTTCCAATTCTGCCAGACTGTGAAAAGGTCAGACAGAGAATTGCTCTCCATTGATGCGGCGATGGCAGGTGAACCAAAAGGAAAGATATGAATACAAAATCTTGGGGTTTTCATCTACCCTGACATATAATGGCTTTGGAATTTTTAAAGATACTGTAAATATGCTTCCCTGTTGCGCTGAGGTTGAAAAGTCAACAGACATCGATAAATCCGAAGTCCTGTCTGTGAGAACAACTGTTGGAACTTGTATAACAAAGGACAAACAAAGAAATTTAGACACAAAAAAAAAGTCAAAGATAACAACTATTTGACCTCTTTGTTCGCCGCAACTAAATATATCATTACCTCACTGTCTCGTCTGGTTAAGCCCATCGTCCCTGTGTCCATCTCTGCCTCTAATGATGCCATCTCGGTGCGACTGGCTGGAGGAGAATATCAGCGTCCCGGACCGACAGTGGCACCTCTGCGTGACACCTCCTCCAGTCAGCGCTCGCATGACGGCCGACTCCTCATTAGAGGACAAGTCCACCTGGCTTTCAGACTTAGACAGCTCTTCTAATGACATCCTGAGATGGCCCTGGCCTCCTCTCACTGACAGAGAGGTGCAGTTCAAACCCCTGGCTCAGAGTTTTTCACTGCAGTACCAGAAGCGGTGTAATGATAATGGTGTTGTGGAACGATGGCTGCTGTGTATCTATACACGCTATGTGTAGAGAGAATCATTTGCTGGAGCATCTGCAAAGACATTTATTGGTATCAAGCCACAGCATGAGACAGCTAACTAGAAAAATACCACCTCTGGGTTGCAGACAACAGCGTTCCAGAAAACGTCCATAAAAAAATATTTTAAATAAGTGACCGAGAGACAAACATGAGCTGCTGGCTTCTCATTATTGACTGAACATTTCTCATCAGTTCAACACGAACAAGAGCCGATGATACTGTTCTAAAAGCTCCCGACATCTGCTGCTGCTGCTGAGGCGCTGGTGGGCAAGAGGGCTACTTCTAATGCCATCTCCAGCTATAGGACTAATGAAGCATGTCTAATGGCTGGAGAGAGCTACAGAAAAGAACAATGTTGGCGCAGATTCCTACATGTGAACCTGACTTAACTCTTCACTTTGACTAACACTAACACGAGCCGGTCGCCTGCCTTCATGCAAAATACGCTGACAACAACTATTAGGCAACATGTTGACTTCCACTGGCACATTAGTATCATCCTAATACGATAGAGGGGATGTGTGAGAAATAATTCCACGTCTCACCCACAACATGAATAGGTTAGGGTGCGTAATGAGGAGGTGGAAACACTAAGCTGCTTACAGAAATCAGCTCTTTGAGAGACAGGCCGCTTTAGCCTGCAAAGCCTATTTACAGCTGTTAAGGCAATTTCAGATGCATGGCATTTTCCTACCGAACGAGAGGCAGCTAATGTATGGCATGACAACAGGTCGTCGCAGAGGCCAGCTCACATTGTGTGTGTGTGAACTCTTGTATTGTCTGTGCTTCAGTGCACATTTTCAAAATGCAAACGTGTTTCTGAATGAAGCTGGTGCAGAGTATCTCAGTGGGCTGCTGACCTCCTGGTCCAAAGCAGCCCCTCCCCATCTCGTCTCCTCATCAGTTGTGTGTTATCTTGGCTGTAGTGGAGACAGGAAAACTGCAGACGAACATTTGTCTTCCTGTCTGAAGGGATGAGAGCCGTCCTGTCCATCAGCAGGAGCCCTGCAGAGATGGGGGGTGCTGAGGTAGCCATACCTGCAGCTAGCCACGGCTAACTCCCTGCACTCCTTCATTTCCTCTATGATGTGATGAAGTGGCAAACTAGGACACAGAGGCACTGCTGTAGTACTACGATTATTTTACAGGAGGGTGGGGCCTAACTGGAGGGGTGTTGAGCACGACAGATGAAAAAAGAGGAAGCGACACGGTGGATGAGCGCACAAGAGCAACAACAGACTGAAGAGAAAAAGTGAGCAAATTGGAGAGAGAGAGAAGAAGAGAGAGGAGATGAGACAGCTATAAAGAGAGAGATTAAAGCAAAGGAGGAGAGAAAGGTCAGGTTTGTGTGGGCAACACAGAGAAGAAAGAGCAATGTTGTTTTGACCTGACATTAACGGCTAATAGCTATGTAAATGGACCTCAACATATTCACGTAAATGGTATTAACATAATACTCATTTCAAACTCTGGCCACATAAATAGCAGCTGCATGTTGTTCAGCATTTTTCCAGTGATTTTCTTTTGTTAGTGCACAGACCAAAGAAGTCTTACAGGTATATGTAAGTAGTATAAGATCCAAATATTCCACGCAAATCAGCAAGGAAGAGCAAAGTGTTTGTTCTAAAATTACTTCTGTAAACTGCACATTCGTGGTACACAGTTGTCACAAAGTGTACTTGGGGTACTCTATATACTGCGTACAAAACTTCAAATCGTCAAATCATCTCAGTGTAAGTCAAGGGCTCCAGATATCCAAACACAAGTCTTGCTCAGAGACTGAAATAGTTGAAGGTTACTGACGTGGATCTATGAACACTTTTTTTACATTCTCCATGTAAACCCACACATATAAACACACAGTTCCAACTATGCACTCAGATTTTCTACAGTCGGCCAAATTTTTTTCTTGACCACTTAACTGGTCCATTCAGCGTGCTGTATCTGGACTTGGCTTGTCAAGAGAGAACACATCCTCTGTGAGCTGATGGATGGACTGAATCATATTGTTGAGCCATAACAATATCCTGACCTTCACCATGCCCATTAATGGAATTATTGAGATGATATTAAAAAAGAAATTGGCCGGCAAGCTATTGCTTGGGAGATGAGTGATGAAGTAAGAACACCCACTAAAAACTCATGAATCCATGGTGGCACTCTGGATGCATTCTTAATTCACTTAGCTTTAAATACTGTGCATCAGGCCACTTGATAGTAACTTCATGTGTTTGTCTTCAAGTGTTCTGGCCACCTGAAGTACATTTTTCTTATAAAAACCTGCAACAGCGTCACATGTTCTCATCTCCCCTGACACCAGATGGTGACTCCTGCAGGTAACCTTATGAGTCAAAGAAGCAGTTATCTTATCTTATCTTGCATTGTTGTAATATATATACAAAGCTCGCCCATTTGAACTGGACATCATTAAACACTCTCTCTCTCTCTCCTCGTCCCGGTTGCTGTCGTAGCCGGGCTGCTGTCGTGCTTACATTTGAAAGAGCGGAGGTGGTGATGGAAACGGTTGGCTGATGGAAACGGATCAGTTGGCAGTGAGAGCATGAAGATGACAACAACACGAGCGCAATGTCCTGTAAAACTGTGGCTGCACAGTCTTTTGAAGTTCAAGAGCCCACTGTACGAATCAGTTTCTTCAGTAGGAAGAATGAGGAGCTGCGTCGGCGGCCTCTGTCCAGCAGACCAACGAGAAGAGGACGCGACACGGGCTCCAGCTGGTGCACGAACACGCACACACACGCATGAAGCTCAAAGAGGGTCGTCTCATCCCTCAGCACTTCAGACAAAGGCAGAAGCGAAAGGGCCGTGGTTGAGCCAACTCTCAGCACTAACTGCTACTGTCAGCGCTTCTCACCAGAGACTCGGCTTCATTTTCTGAAGGGGGAAGATGAAAGCGGTCTTAAAAGGCGCTTGAAGTGTTGAAGTGCACGAGGCGGCTCTTGTGGGGACTGCGAATGAGATGGGAGGGGATGTGCCGTGAGGAGAGGTCTGCTCATGTTACGTGTCCTAACCATGTTTGACAGAAGGTTATCATGTATTTGTCTGTCCCTAACTGAAAAGAACGTGGGTCCCATGTGTGCATAAAGTCTATAGAACAGCTCTGACGTCAGGTTTGTCAACATATTTTCTGAGCCATCGGTGAGACAGGATTGCTATCACACACACACAGAGGAAAGCATAATAGAATCTGATGACAGAGGACCTCATACAACACTGTCATCCAAAACCAGGTAGGAACAAAATTGGAAGCGAACTGGAGTTAATACGACGAAAAGGCACATAGGGAGGAAAAAAAAAAATCAATGCATTGCTCCTTACAAATTCACTGCTCAATGAAGCAGGGAACAGCCTTAATAAAACATGCAATTTAGGGCCAGTATTATCCAGATAATGGCTTTATCACTGAGCAAGTGTTAGGACACAATGACATAAAAGAGGAAGTGAAGCATGAGTGATGCTAATGTGCCACAGTAGCGTATCAGTGCTCAGTGCCCACGACAGGGCTTCAAAATCTCTGTTTGATTTGTCAAGTCCTTCTACATGGCGCATGTAAAGAAACTAGAACCACATGTATAGAAGCATTTCATATTGTCTTTGCGTAGAAAAAAGGTTGTATAGCACAAATCATTTATTATCAAATTGTCTATATTTATTGTTTTATGTATGATTCCAGAAAGATTGGACACAGTGTAAAATGTGTGAATGCAATCATTTAGAAACAAACTGTGCTTATCCACAGTGGTTTCACAAAGTGTTTCCGAGCCCATATAGTAAGCGACTAAAGCTTTCCAGGATGAACCTTTCATACCCAATCATACTATCACCTGTTACCAATGAACCTGTTTACCTGTGGACTGATCCAAACAGGTGTTTCTGGATCAGTCCACAACTTTCAGTCTTTTCTTGCTCCTGTTTAAAACACATGGCTGCCATCAAATTCAGAATTAGCAGATAATTACAAAATCAATAAAGTTGATGAGGTGAAAAATTGTAAAAAAGGATGAATAATTGATCACAGGTAACTTCAGATATGCTGTTTCTTGATGTTACTGTAAGTAAATGTAGCAAACAGCCTTTCCTTTGAATCCACAATTTGTTCCATTGAATCAACTTCCACGCATAATTTCTCACATTAGGTTATTCGTTCAGCACAGCTTGTAAATAAATAAACTGAGAAAGCACAGCACAGCATCTCTATTGGCACACAGGGCAGTCTGGGTGGGTGTGGGCGAGGGGAGGACGGGGGGGGGGCGAGGGTAAGACGCACACGTCACGCATGGATAAGGAAGTCTTCGTGGTGGTGCCCGCGGTGGGGAGCAGCGTTTCTATGACAGATGGTCCAGGCGAGGCAGTGTGTTAGGTTAGTGAAGAAGCATATGGTCCTCTCTAGATGATCTCATACACCAGCGCCAGGCCCAGTCGGAGGTGTAAATGCTTCTCTGCACCCTGCCAGAGAGAGCGGAACAGTTGATATCACCAGCAAAAATAATGTGGACGCACACCAAGTGTCAGCATGTTCCTTACAGTATATATATTCTATCTTATTATATCTGTGATTATAGCACTTCATTTTACATCCTTACTCACTGAAGCACCAAATACCCACTGTGACATGAGGGAAATTCTTCCTTGAATGTTAACTGCAGCCATCAAATGATGAATGAAGGAATGTCCTGTGTGTCCTTCCAACCGCTGTCACAGCTACAGCTGCCCCCCCCCGGCCACCGGGTCCTTCCAACATGCCCTTGGCTCCATGTCTGGTACATCCCACGTCTCTCCTCACTGTCAGTGATGGGGAAGCACAGTGGATGTGTCTGGGAGTCCATCCAGCAGAGGCTGCTTTACAGGGAGTCTCCTCCTCACCTCAGTGCACCATGGGAAACCCAGACCACTGGATTCCATGAGAGGACAAATCGAATGATGTCACCCATGCTCAGGTTGGCTGGTGCATGCCTCCAATCCTGAGCTGCAAACTTCTCATGCTCTCCTCTCAGCAGATACTGAACACCATGCAGCTCTGTCTGCAGGGATCTGATGTCATGATTTAATCTGTGTACTGATTATATGATAGATGCATGTGATTCAGAATTCATCAGTGGACTGCACTAAGAAAAACCCACACACAGGGACGGCTGCTGGATGGTGACAGAAGCTGGCTGGTTGCCCGACTCATACATCTGAACGGCCGTTTACGTACAATACATGCACTGCATCTGAAACTAACCCAAACAGCTAGGATCCTTCTGAGACGAGCGGCACAGCAGGAACATCAGACATGGCACAATGCACTTTAAGGCAGCATTGCATGGAAAGATTTGCAGATCACAGGCCAGAGGCACAGAGGGGGTCTAAAGTGCCGCCGAGTGCAGACAACTAAATGAGCAGGCTGAAAACAATCACTTTAAGATACACACAACAACAGTGTCCTTGGCCTTGAGCTACTTTTATTTACACATCATCTGAGGCACAGTGTGAGCCTCATTGACTCGACTTTAAGAGCTCTTCAAGATCCCCAGTAACCAAAAAGGAGCCTCTCTGTTTTCTGGAAAAAAAAAAAACAACTATATATAGCATGACTAACAAAATGTTTATGCTTTCAATGCAAGAACTGATGTTTATATAAGGCAACAACATTCTGAGTGCTTTCAGGCATAGCGTCTTTAGACAGCAACGCGTGGCAGATTGAAAGTGATGGAGATGCATTTCTAAGACGAGCACATCCTATATATCTCTCTCTTCTCCTCTCCCTCACACAGCATCACAAAAAGCACAAACCTAACCAAATCTGCACACCTACACACACACACACACACACACACACCTGCCTCATCAATGAGTTAATGTCAAGGTAGCACGTTATTATTCAGTAAGCCAGCATATCAAATTAACTATCGCTCTAATAAGCACACATGAGATTTGACAGCCATGCATAAAAACTGCTCTGCTTACCCTGAATATTCATAACAGAGTGAAATAAATTAAAATGCTTCCTACCGCTGTTAATTGTCATTCTGGCAGCGAGGCTGTGCTAAGCACAAAGAAGTGAAAGAGAGCAGCAGAGGTAGACTAAGGTGAAGGAAGAGGGAGAGAAATTAAGGTAACTTTAAAAACACCACAAAAGAGACAAAGCAGGAAAAAAACTGAGAGATAGAGTAAATGCAAAGCAGCTTGTCAAAGCAGTGAAGAAGGACAACACATTCCAACTCATCTGATAGGAGGTGTTCATACACGAATACAGTATATGTTGCTCCCATTCATCACACAGGCTCAACATGTGGTGAAGATAAGAATCCGAAGCAATGTTTTCTTCCATCGCGGCTTTGTCAATGAATGATTGCTGCGTGAGGCAGGAGGCATGGCAGACATGAAGGGCTCCCGCAGCAAGGAAGGGGGGGGGGAATGTGGTTTTGATTTAGAATTCAGACTGAAAATCCATCAAGATTTGCTCAACAGATGCATCTGTCAAGCGGGTGGCGACACACAAAGTGGACTGCATAATCACATTCTCTTTGGCTGCAGCGGAGCACAGGTATTTGTATATGTGTGTGTATATGTGTGTGTGTATGTTTGGGTGTATGTGCATGGCCGTGCATGCTTGCAAAGAAGGCAACGACGGAATCTATATTCATTACTGTACTTGCTGTGATATCTCAAAACTGGTAGATAGCAACCATGTCTTTGTGAAAAACCTGCACACACATACACAAACACACACACACACACACGTACATATGAGTGTACCCATATCAATGCAAGAGAAAAAGCAATTCAGTCTCGCACTGACTCAATCTATAATCGTTATCAATAAAGCTGTATATGTAGACAATGCAGGGGGAGATCTGTGAAAGAAGGCGACCTCTTCCAAATCTATACATCAGATTTATTAAATAGTGACGAGAGCCTTTATTGACCTGAGCTGCAGAGGGTCATAGGTCTTTATCTGAAACAGTATAATTGGTCATATTTTAGTACAAAGCCTCGTTTAAATCTGCTCCAGATCGCCCTGTTAAACTTACTGCACAGACGTTGTTAATACAAACTCACAACTTGCTCCATTTCAAAAGTCCTCTAGTGTTTCACTTGACAGAAACCATTTCCTAATAATTTTATAATTATTAATAATTACAATACAACACACATACACTTCCAGCGACTGAAATCCGACAATAACACTTATAGATAAATAATCCAAAACAACTAGGTGTTTAATATATAATATATGCTGATATTGTTGAGCTCATTAAATTAAAACAGTGGAAATAAACATTATACTGAGTTAGTTAAGTAGTTAGTTCACCAACCATTATTCGAGACATGGCTTTAGTTTGACTAATTGAGGAAATATGGTACAACTCACACGGATACATACATCTTTCTAAAGTTAGGTTGTTTTTATAGTGTTACCATTTGCATGTCTTTCTAGACAGAGCTTAACGTTTCTTTTCTCATTGAGACGAACGGACAATGTCTCATAACTCAAACTTTTACTACATTTTTTATTTTTCCATCTGATGACATTATATATTTTGACACAGTTTTTTCTAATTATTTCTAATTGTGTGAACTGAGGACTCTCTCTTTGAAGCGCTCTCTTACTCAAGTCCTTTGGTGTTGGATTACTACCACAGAAATGTGTAGCTCCATCATTCTGACCTCTTTTAGGTCACATTTTAGGAAGCACGGAAATAGAGGTGCTACTGAAACTCGACTGCAGCGTGCCATAGTAGCATCGCATTACATACATCAATTATTGATTCTGCCAGAGAGACATTTACTTGTACTTTCCCCTTTTACTGCTGAAGAGCACATTTTTGGAGGCAAAATTGTATTGTATTGGCTCTATAACTGAACAAAAGGACAGGCTACCTGAATGCCTCAAATCTGTTCATAGACTGTATGAATGTGACAAATGAACCAAAAAGTACAACAAGCTTTATTGAAGACTTTAACTAAATTAAAGTTATGTTATGTAAATTCAAGGTCCAAAAGTTTATTTTCTACAACTGCAGCTTGGTGCTCGGTCTGTCACACTCTCTCTCTCTCACACACACACACACACACACACGCCACAGACCACACCAGATTAAAAGCTTGGGTATGAGACTGGTGGATCTGGGTCATTGGTTTTGGACAGACAGCAGGAGTTAGCGTGCCATTCTCTCAGTGTCCCAGCGGAGCACACATTACAGAAACTTTGGACTTTTTGATAACTCCCTGCACGGCTCACCCAGTATGGAGCCACCGAATTCAAACCCTGTTTTCCATGAGCCATTAGCTGGTTGTGAGTCACCCATCTGCCACAATGTAAACTCCCCCCAAGAGCTGTCACTCAAGCTAAAGGGAATAGAGTCAATGTCGGATTTTTTTTTTTAATGTTTTGATGGAGAAGGAGAGAGATTTAAAGCTATTTGTCCTGAGCGGTAATAGAACAAATCAATCTGTGCCCACTTTAGGAGACCACTCTACAGTACATGAGAGGAGCGGGAGGAGTTTCCATATAGCATAGCTGCAATTGAACTGTCAACTTAACCACTTCATGGGTAAGTGAGTGTAGCAGTGAGGAGAATACTGGGTGGCGTGCATGTGTATGTGTGTGTGTGTGTGTGTGTGTGTGTGTGTGTGTGTGTGTGTGTTCATATGGGCAAGCTTACCCCACGCATGTCATTCATCTGTGTCTCTGTGTCCATGCTTGACTGCTTCATTCTATTGTGTATACAGGGAACCAAGGAGTCACGGCAGGATATCAGCACCACACAGAAATCCATTGGAGCCGCTCCTGGTCAGCTCAGATACCCCGACCGTCCATATTCCCTGAGCAGAGCCGCACGCCGTGTCCTCTACAGTGGAAAGCCATTAAACAGAGCTCCATCCTGGGCTGGCTTCACACCCTGCCTCCCCCTCACCCCCCCCCTGGGAGTCAGGGCTTGACAGTCTCAGTTTGCTTTTCAGCCCAACAGATCTTAACTAAAGAGGTTACTGATCTCGCTCTCTCTCTCATTCTCCATCACATTCATGTATGACCCAACACGGCCCACGAGTGAGCTGTACACATCCAAGTGAGAGCACGGAGACACAGTGTGTATCTGAAGAAATTAAGCATCAGTAAATGCTCGCTAGCACGCTTTAATGGTGAGCCAGCAATAGTCACAGGACACAAAAAGCGTGACACACACACACACACACACACACACACACACACAAACACAAACACAAACACACAGAAGGACAGTGACCAGAGCTTAGCGCATAAACGGAGATGAGAAGATAAAGCAGCTCCGAGCGCTGTGGGAACAGAGAGGCTGATTTACTAAGCCAACCGCAAATTACTGTCAGAGCTGCACAGATTTGCGTTGGCGCGTATTTTCACTTTAACTGGGAATTTACTCACACCCGTGATGTAAGTGGTCACAGCCACAGTCAAGTTCATCTGAATGCACCGCTGCTAATTAAGACCTGACGCTGGGCTGTTTAACACGTGTCCTGCCCATTTCTGGAGAGCACTGGAGCGAAAATAAGTGTAAGTTCTCTGCTGCTGAGCTGGAAGCAGTGGTTGTAGGAAGCAAGAGGAACCTTTCAGAAGTGCAGTGGTGTAATTACCTGCACTGCAGTGGACCATCGGCAATAAATCATATGCACATTTCTATAGCATTTCTTTGCTTCTGCACATATAGTATTCTACAGTATTCTACACAGAAATGTCCTGAAATAGAGAGTACAGTAACACAAGGAAAAAAACTTCAATGGAGCTCCATAACTGTCATTACTACAGACAGATGCTGCCTGACTTGTTAGAATCTAGTATCAGCAGAAAAAAGAAAACAACACAGATCCTGAGTTATAAGTAAATCAAGCCTCGAGTCTGGCCTGGCTTTTATCAAGCTGTCTGTTCTCCTCTAACTCTTTCATCCCAACTTTTCTGTCTCTCCATTTCTTCCTTTAACAAATAATATCGGTAGTGTCATGAAAATATATATCCTCTTCCTCCCATTCACTTCATCTCTGTCTGCATCGTAACCAGGGCCACTGAAAGCAGCACCGCAGGCGCCCGGGCCCGAACGCAGCCGTGAGAGTGGCACCTTGCTGGCTGACAACCAACCTGGATGCGCTATCAGGAAGCAGTTGCTGTAGTTGGAGAGGACACTGAATAAAATATAAAGCTGAGGGTGGAAATATACACTGTATGTGTTGGCCAGTTTAGTGTGTGGGAAGAAAGTAGAGCAGGGAAAGGTAGGGGATGGAAGAGAAAGCTCTGTGTGGGTGCATACAAATGTGTGTTAAACCATCTTTGTTCATGCACGTACGATGTATTTGTGAAGATTTGTATTCCCAGAATAAATTTAGACTTTCAGTCACTTCCGTGCATGGCTTCGTGTGGGAGTGTGGGGGCATTAATCCAAATTGTAACCAATGATTAAAAATAAATAAATTAAAACAAAGCAAGGGAAGAAAAAAAAAACATGCAAAACGTGAGAAACTGAACACGAGAGGCTGTAACACAAATTTAACACGGATGAGTGCATGAAGAAAAATCGAGCGGACACAAGCACTAAGCTCAAAAAAACACTGGCTTCCGCACTTAAGCATACAGCATGAAGACACAAATAAACCTGATAAAACTTCAACCCTGATTAGCCACAGGCATGTGCACGTCCTGTAGTGGGGGCCAAAGAGCCACGCAGCACAGATATGAATGTTAAACAGAGTACACAGTACAACTGCACAGTACTCCTACAATCCTACAATACTTATCAAACTCTGCAGTAAAGTGATGTTATGGCCTCATGTTGAAGAGACAAACAGATGATTTCCTGTGCACTTCAAAAGGCTTCATAAGTGCACCACAGAAAAATGAGAACATTTCTACTGGTTCATGATCATATCGCCACGTCATCAAAAGACTTAAAGCTTAAAACAAACGTCCTGCTACTGGGCCCAAAACCCACACACATCACAACACTAAGCTCAAATAAACTCCACTGGAATAAAGAGAATCAAACCTCAATACCTTTTAGGTACTGACCCACATGTGTACATGGCGTTGGCATTACACTGAGTGTTGAAAGGTAAAAACTTTAAAGTAAAGTACCAAAGGTTAGCTTGCTTTGCCAGGTCACATTTACTTAATTCTTCAATCATATAGTTCTCAATTTAAGTTATAAATTTGCCAGAAATATATAAAATGTTTGATTTGGCAGAGTTCTTGTAGGCCATGCTTGAATTTCCTTTAAATATTCTTTAATGTAAAGTACTGATGAAAGGCATGACTTTATGATTGGTACCCAAACTGGCTGACCCACTCTGTGTTTGAGTGGACACAGGTTGTTCCCATGTGTGTGGCCCTTTGTTCCCATGTGTGTGGCCCCTTCACTCACTGAGTCTCTTCGCAGCCTCAAGGGCCTCAGAAGCGGTGTCGGCCACGTAGAAGCGCTGGACGGCCACGCCGCTCTCCTGCATCAGCTTCTTGCTCTGGTACTCCTGCAGATTCAGCCATCTCCTGGGGCTCAACCACGAGCACTGGGTGGGAGGAAGGGGAGGGGGGAGAGGAAGAAAGAATGAGCAAGTGTGACTTGTAAGTGGAAAGATGGTTAACACAGTTAACACAGGGCTAAAAAAAGGAATCATCTCACAGGCTCCACCAGGTCTAATGATAAGAGTTTTTCCTCTTCACTTCAACGTCTGTCCAGGCCTGTGCACTCTCTGCTGCGGTGTTCTACATGATACAACACCAAACTATGTCTAACACCTGCCTCAGAGTGCACAGGCTACACACTTTCCCCTTTTTCCTCATACTCATCTGCCCCCTCCATCTCTACCACCTCTCTCTCTCTCGCTCTCTCTCTCTCTCTCCAGTAATGAGGCAGGCAGCCGGGCCGAAGCTGCAGGACAGGTCTGGAGCTGTTTGCTCCATCAGCAGACGCAGGACCCTGTCAGCTCCAGCTGTTGTTGCTATTAAAAGGAAATTGGCTTTTTAATGTGACGGGGAGACACAGGCTGTGTTAGAGTTAGAATCCCTCTACACCAGCACACACTTCTGAGGTGTGTGTGCGTGTGTGTGTGTGTGTGAGTGTGTGCATGTAAGGGCCCTTGTGCGTGCATGCAAATGTTTTCACAGGAAAGATCTTGAGGGAGTCGTTAAGGAGAGAAAGGCCATTAAAGTAAAGGGAAAACAAGGATTGTGAGGTAAATTATGGTTCAGCATATAAATGATGCTTCAGTGTGTGTATTTCCTCGCCCAGTGAAGATTAAACTAACGTGATAATAACATCAGCGATGCACTACATTATGCTGTGGACTGAGTCGAGTAAACTAGCCTAATCTGTTGGTCACTCTTACTCTATTATAGCTACATGGGACATTAGTAATATGGAGACACCTGCATGAACATCAGGGCCACGTGTGCACGATAATGCAGAAAATGATGACATCTTGTTCTACTGCAAAGATGTTACTGTATAGTATGTAGGTGGTATTATTGTTGGTAATACATTGGCAATAGTACACCAAACAGCAAAATCAAATACTCCATCACACCAGCTGTGCTTTAGTCTGCACGGTCGATATTCTGCACTTAACAACAGCCACTAGTTTTTAAAAGATGGAGCCAGCTGCTGCAGGTTGCTTCTGTTTTTGACAGTAGGGAAAAATACATTTCTGTAGGGAGAGACACACAACTTAAAATATGGCTGGTGCATCAAGCAGTGCACCACACCTTGAAATTGAATCGCAATCCTTCTAAACTGACTGACAAAAGTTGTGGCAGTGAAGTGAGATGATTTCGATGATTTTGATGATTTTCGACGAAGACGGACAAGCGACATGTCCAGATTTTACCAGATGAAAATGGTGGTAATGTGCATATTCAGATAACCTTAGTATTAGTGTATAAGAGTGTGATATTGTGAAAGAAAATGAAGATAGTAGTTTGACAAAGTAATTTTAACCCAAGCAAAACCAAGTACATTCACTTGGCTTTGTGCCCCAGTACATTTACATTTTGCTTTAAGCCCAACTGTCATTAATAAAATGAAAGAGATATTTTCACATATCGAAAGTGGCTCTTTTTTTACATTAACTCAGGGCAGTGAATTTTACACCTGCATAAATTTATACAATGACTATAGGCAGCTTGTAGAGGCTGCATTATATGGCTCCTTTTGGACATGTCACCACTAAACTGCACTTATCAAAGCAACATTTTGAAAGCCTTAAAAACCTCAATATACTTTAATTGGAGTGTTTTGCTCTGACAAACTATGCAAATACCAAAACAAAGTTCCATGATGAGTCATTTTTTGTTGCATGTATTATATTTTCATGTAGTCCAGGGCAATAAAGTAATAGCGATATCTATCCGTGATATATAGACACTTCATCACCAGTAAGAAAATTGTGTGATAGAAAGTTCATAGTTTTACTTAAATCCATTAAATGCAAACTGCAATTAACAAATAACGAAAAGGCCGAGGCACAGCAAGAGAGAAGTGAATTTGTAAATTTCCCCACTGTGGGAGGAATAAAGGTATATCTAATGTTATCTTAACAGAAACTAGTGGAGTGAGAAAATAAGTCCAGACGGTGAGGAAACTGTTAATAAATAGGAAGGGTCAGCCAGAACAAGTGTAGAGGTGTGGTGATGCAGGGCTAGCTCACCAGTGTGGCACTTCCTTTAGTTCAAGGTGAACATAATGAAAGCTACTTCACTTCAAAATCAGTAGCAATAAAACACATGAATATTCTCAAAGTCAATTAGATAAGCTCAGCTAATACAAATAGACACAAACAAATTTGCATTTGTGGTTCATTTAAAAATAAAGTGGTTATATTCAACATTTTTCTCTTGTCTTTATTTTAAAAAAATGTAATTAAAAAACAATCAACTTTTGCTGGACTGAAATGTATCGTGATTGGTTTTTCCAGCCGTATCACCCCGACCTGTTTTTAAGACTTAAAGCACAAAAAGATGTCAGCTATGTTCTAAAGCATGAGGTGCTTAATATTCAGGCACCCAAAGACTGCTGAAAATGTTTGCATAAGAAACACACGAACACATGCCAGCATGTGTGCAAACATATCGCACTCCATATCAGCAATACCAGTACAAGGAAGGAATAATGAAGGATGAATTCAACAGAAACAAAGAGAGGAGCTGATCATGCAAAGCAGCTTTTTTAAACACTGTACATACAGCAGGAACCGAAAAATAGAAACTGTGACAACCCTGATGCTTTTGTGGGCCTGTGTGAGTTTTTAGGCTGCGTTTTTGATTCAGTGGTGCGTGGGGCGTGACAAGGCCACTCCGTGCCTTTTAAAGTCGTCAGTCACTCCATCATTCATGAGGGAGAAAGAATAAGAACACAGGGGAGGGGGAGCTGGAAGGGAGTGTATTTGTTCAACATCTCTCAACCATTAAGAGATGGAGGGAGTCAAACCCGACGAGCCCTTAATGGTTATTAGCGATTAAAGGCTAATGAGCTTGACATGGTCACTCTAAGGGAACAGCGAAGCCAAGCATTTTTTTTCATTTAAAACTAAGCACAATCATCAATGGGCCTCATCTGAAAACAAAAAGGCTTGACTGGTAATTCACAGTCCACGCCAGGACCAAGCCTCTCTGTGCCACAGCACACTGTATTAGCATGCTCTCACCACTGCAGCCCTCAGGAGAGCCTGTCAGGAGACTTCATTTGGGCCAGAATGGCTTGTTTTCTAGGAGAACAGTACATGTTGCTCCATATTGGCCTCTTCTCTCGCATAACTGAATACAGTAATGAGGGGCATCCGCGGGTCGCCTCGGCAGTCTCGTCTGCATACCATACTATTCATATGATTCAGTTATTGCGTTTTGTGTGTATGCATGTGGAGCTTTGCTTTCCATTCTTTTCCCTATAGCACCCTATAACAGCCAGGACTGATGATGTGGCTCTCTTGCAGGAGGCTGGAGGGGTTCAAAGGCAGGGCAGGAAGAGCTGCACAGATCTGCATAGCAATGTGAATAAGAAAAGAACCAATGTGTGGAAAAAAAACAACTTTAGCAGAAATTAGAAAAACTAAAATAGATTTGGACAAAATGTCCAATGTCCATGTCTGTTGTTGTTGGAACGTATCCCTCAGCCTTAACAAGCCAAGCTGCAGAGGAAGTTCTCTGTGTTTGGTGGACTCATTTGACTGCTGTCATGTACCTGCAGGGCCTGCTCTCTTAAAACATCCACCTCCCTTGCC
Source organism: Centropyge bicolor (assembly GCA_037975185.1). NCBI lineage: Eukaryota > Metazoa > Chordata > Actinopteri > Pomacanthidae > Centropyge > Centropyge bicolor. Next base: position 220,295 of record JBBMOC010000211.1, on the reverse strand, counting down.
ATTCAGACTGTTTGCCTTGGGAGGATGAGCTCTGCTGCCTGGTGCACGTCTCCATCTGTCAGTCTATCTTTTGCCCTACATTTCACTGAAGGACATGGCAGATGAGAGCCTGCCACAGCACCAGGTTACATGTCTTTTCAACAGGAAGTACCATCACAGCACAGAGACATGGTCTAACCATGAGGAATGGATTTTTAACTTAGTGACCCCCACATTAAAAAAAAATGAAAAGATGGTCACGCTACGGTCAACTTCAAGCTTGTGAAACTCATAAAGCAACTTAGCATTACAATCCATCAGTGACGACACATCGTCGTAGCATTTGGCTTCACTTCTAGAGAAACCCAGAGAGGTTCAGGATAACTTTAGTAGCATAAATCCTCCTGCTGGCTTCAAGTTCCATCACCACTAATCCATGCCTCACTAATTTTATCCAACTATTATTTATAACATTGCCTGGAAATAATAATGTGATATAAACTTTGGAGCTAAAACTACAAAGTACAAAAGTTTAATTCTGGCACATCTGATCACAAAAGATCTATTTCAAGTAGAAGTGAAACAAAGATGGCCAATACACAAAAGTCCTAGTGAGAATAAAACATTCACTGCCTTGACACAGACGACCACTGTTGTAGTATGTGGAGAAAATCCTGAAACCACCCAATACCTGCTAAAATGAAGGCGCACCTTCGTAGAGAACAAGGCAGCAGTCATGTAAATTAGCCATTAGCCTTCCCAAACCAGTTAACTAGGAAGCTAAAACCAATACATATCAATGAAAAAGGCTCCTCTGCCACACAGAAGAGGAAGGAATGAGGGAGGAAAAGGAGGAAAAAGACCTGTGCCGATTTCCCAAAATAACAGCTGCTGCTCACGGAGGAAGTCAAGTGGGGCTGGAGGTGTCCCTCCAGGCACTGACAGTTACCTTGGGCAAAACACCAGAGAATGGAAAGGCACCTAGGGCACTTTCTAGTATGTACTAGACCCACAGACAATTTGTATCAAGGATGGGCTCTTACTTGGCACTCTAATAACAATATGCCTTCATACATATTCAGTCTGTGTGGAAGTAGTCATCCAGTGATGGAGCTTTATTTCACTGTCCCTTCATGTTGATGTCTTCACTATGAGTGTACATATTCATGATGTTATATTGTTAACAATATACTATATTTAAACACAGCTACTAAGTACTTTACAACCAAAAAAGCAAATTAGAGAGAAACTGTCAACTGCACAACATTTCTGCTGCCAAATAACGGGCTCATTATGCATCGTTCACTTCTGTTTATGTAGCCTAGTTTAAGTTATTTACTGTTTACACACACACAATTTTTGTTTGTTTGTTGCTTCATATCAATCACCTACAACAAGTTTAACACTAATACAGAACAACTAAGGTCATGCAGAAGTCAGTGGCAGTGAAAAATACACATTGAATATTAAAAGAAATGTGTGGTGATCCTTCCAAACTTTCATGCTTAGAGACTCTAACTTCAGATAAACAGCCACAAATGTATATGAGGCTCTGTGTCACATTCAGTTCAGAATTCAGTGATGGCATCGTAATAAACTATAACGCTAGCATCTACATTTTACAGTCAACTCGTATACTTAATTTGATGATTTTAAACACTATATAATCAGATAATAATATAAAATTAAATAAACATGGATGACAACAATAATACAAAAGTCATAAAGTGACTGAATATGATGTGTAATTTTGCAGACTTTATTTATTCAAAGGATGCTGTTGAGACTTTCTCACCTGGCTGCCATTATTGACGATCTGACAGGTGACACTTCACCCATGTGGGAATGAGTCCTGTGTGTATATATATGAATATTCTTGATGCCAACATCTCAGTTATTTTTGAGCAGTGAATTTAAGCAACAATTCTATCTTTCTTTTGTTTACTACTCTCCTATTGCAGTACAGAGACGTTTTTACATATGCAGTTATTCTTGGCTATGCTTGGTATTACTACAGCAGTCTGTGAAATATGTTAGGGCAGTGTCAAGCCATGCTGTAACACACCCTGCATGCAGGCACATCTGGCTCCACATCATGCAGAGGTAAACACTGAGTATGAAAACAGGAGGTCTGCTGATCTACCTGCCACCACCTTCACCTTTTTTTTTAAAAAAAACAATCTTAACTCATGAAACAATGCAACACCCTGCTTCTCTAATTAACAGGAATCTTCATTAAAAGTACTGAAGTATTGTGGATTCACTTTGTTGTTCAGAAGGAAAAATCTCTTTATGCAGACAATGTAAGGTAGCTGAAGTAAAATTATCAGTTTTAAAAAAAGATAAATAAGTGAGTAAGAACATCTCTGGTCCTGGGGTGGGCAATAGGCTAGTGGTTAAGACACATATTATATAGTATAATCACAACATCCCTGGTTCGTTACACGTCTGTCCTTGTCTCTCTCCCTAAACAAAATGCTTACAAAAAATTAATTATGTGCTTTTTATTCTTTGATTAAAAAAAAGTCAACAGTACAATCCTGTGTACATAAATTGTAAGGAGATCATTCCCACTGGGCATTTCTGCAAGAAACATCCAACCAATGAGTTTCAAATCCAGTTTCATGAGCAGCTAACAGGGACCTGCCTGAACCTTTATCTCCATTTTAATGTCAGCTGAGGCTCATGGGTACCATCGCAATCAGGCCACATTAAACTGACAGAGGAAACTGGACTTCTCAGAAACGAGAATAAAATAAAATAAAATGTCCAAACCATAAACCTGTAGTGTTGTGAAATCATCACGGCCATATTTCAGTGTTGAGGAACACTAATATAAGACAGTGATAAGAAAAAATTCAAAGAGGAATTTACAGTGCAATGAAAAAACTCCAATATCCAGCTCTTCCAATAGTGCATCTCTGTGCTTGCAGAATAATAATACAGATCAATTTACCACCTTAAGAATTGATTTATCATATAAAGAGATCCCTTGTGTAAAATACAATACTTCAAAATCCCCTAGACTAGTCACGACCGCAGTTATGGTCTGAGTCACTCCTAGTCATGCTTAGAGCTATCAGATCAGTCAATTCATGATAGTTAGAGATAACCTGAGTGCTACATGTCTGCACTGGAAGAAAGCAGTAAGTGGTGACTGGCAGTATGGCAGCTGGCCTGCCGTCCCCTGAGACACTCTCTCTACAGTAATTATCATCAGCAGTACTCTAGAGAAAATCCTACCCAGTTCTTCTACCTAACTACTGCTCTACTTGTTCTTAATACACACACACAAAGAAGACGAGAATAGACAGCCATCGGATGGGACGTGCACGCCGCTCAAGACGCACTATGGCAAAAACAAAGTTGTATGCTCTGACATGGGCCATAGATGGCATAAATATTCACAGCAAAACTCCTATACACACAAAAGCACTCAAGATCTCTCTCATGAGTGCATGTAAGTGACGAGAGAGAGGGCGCAGTGGCGAGAGAGAGCGGTGACAATCATAAACAGCAATATTCTCTATTAATACTATATGGAGATGAGGAGGAACAAGGTAAAAGAGACATTTATGGAAGAGGTCTCCTCATTCTGCAAATCAAAACAGACAGGATATCTCAGTGGCGTGGCACAGGACACACACAGGAACCAACTGAAAGGTGGAAACTGGAAATGCAATGTAACCAGGCTTTATGAGTCAACAAAAGAAAACTGTCTCCTTTCACTTTACAGTTTTGGCTCACAGTCCAAACACCAGAGGCACGTTGCAAAAAGGCCCTCAAAACATGTGCCCGGCTTCGCCTTTAGGTCAGGGACTCATGAATTCACAGGAGATCCTGGAGGTAGAAATGTGCCACCACTAAACCCATAAACACATGCAGTATTAATGATAATAGCCCGTCATTGTCTCCATTATGTTTCACACCCCTGCCACTGCTCTTTGAGTTTGATGCAAAAGCACAGGAGAAACCTTTACTACAAAATTCAAATTAGGCGGAGGAGAAAGAACCTGAAGTCATACTGAGGAAGCACTTATTCCGTGAAAGAGTTTTGCTTTCAGCAGGCTTGCAGCAAGAGTCTTGGCATTCAGAGAGTGATCACAAAATGTCACGTACGCTGTGGCAGAGGTGGATACTAACTTTGATTTCTTTCTTAGCAAAGAGCTTTTTTGTTTAAAGCCAAAAACAAAAAGTCCTGCATTCAGCCAGATCTTAATGGTGCCGCTGATTGATGTTTGGATCAAAGTGTCTTTGAGCACACTCACACAGCGAGGTGCAGCCCAGTGTGAGCTTCAATACCAGTCCAACACAATTAAAACATGTTGATCTCTAAAGGATAAATAAAGCATGTCCTGTCGTCTCCTGGAGAATTCATTCGTTTCATTTTCATGCATTTTACTTTGATTAATAAAATCTCCAAATCATATTAAAAGAAAATGGTGGCCCATAACTACAGGACTGTTCATGACAAATCATGCAACCTTTGAAATTTGCAGACCAATATACACTGTATCTAAGATTGTCTCTTAAAGCCGACATTTAGTAGCTTAAATTGGGTTTTTAAAAAACTTAATGTTGCTCTGAAAATTGTGAGTAAAATTCAGAACTAGTAAGATTCAGAAGAGGACACCTCAGGACTGTGCTAACTTAAACAATTAGCACAAGTTAAGATGTTTAATGGATGGCTCTCTTTTGCAGGATCCTTCTGTAAAAATGTTTAAATTTTTAAAAACAATGTCGCACACTAATATAATCTGACCACAAATTATGTGGTAACAAAATACTGAGATAAGTCTAAAGAAGAGAGAAGAACAACAACCCTAAAAACAACAAGTCAAAAAGACGTTTCCTAAAACTAAATTGTGTTGACATTCATAAATAAAAAAAGAACAAAGGAATGTGAATCATTGAGATGTGCTGAATAAACTATGTCACCGTGCTGCCGCTCTCTCTCTCTCTCTCTCTCTCTCTCTCTCAGAGCAGCCACAGTGGCTGTGCCCTCACACACACAAAGACACAGAGAGGACAGACAGTGCTATGGCAGCAGCTGCATCAGATTGCCGAGTCCTTGTCGCAGCTGTACTTATCCACGAGTGGCATTGAAGGACAAAATCTTGGTATAGTCAACACTACTCCCAGAGCACTCCTTTGCCTGGTCCATATGGTATTCAGCACAGCATCGCTGCAACATCAGGACTTCTCCTATGAGGCACAAGATTGTGCAGCCTCATGTTTGGTGGAGAGCAGCATGCACAATGTCAAAGCACCCTTGTTGTGAGAAGTGTCATCACAGTGAGGGGATGTCTGATCTTGGCACTTTGCAAAGTCATTTCAAGACATGCCACTACTTTGTCGTTTGCCCTTCTGTTCAACTTAAGGAGTCAATATCCTAGGGCTAATTTAAAGCAGTTGTCTTTATCACTATGAGAGAGTGGAACAATGTCAAAAAGTCACCATCTGACAGAGTCGTTCTGGCTCCCTTGGAAATTTATTAGAGCCATAAGCCCTAATTTACAGGGGAAGGTTACAAAGCAGGCAATCACCTTTGATCAGGCCCATAAACAGCAGCCAGTCAATGCTGCGCTGCTCGTTAATCTGTCACTCAAAAATTCAAAGGNGTTGCAGTAGCACATAACATTTTCAGACAACATTAAAGCCACAGAATGATATTCATGTTTTTTGTGAAAGGAGCAATAATGGAAGCACTTAATCTGATAGCGGAGTTGGCATCTAAAAGAATTAATTTAAATATTTACATATACCACACTCACATTTCTTTTAACCACAGTGAGCAAACAACTGGAGCTTCCAGAGGCGCTGAACAGCTCATATTATACAGTGGTATCCCCAGATGTCTGCTGAGGTTAAAATCCTCATTACTTGTCATGGCCAGACCCTAACCCCTTTGAAATGACACTGGCTTATTAGTGACGACAAATGACTGCAGAGTTAATTAAGCAGAATGCTCCTTAAGGGGCATTATCAAATGTTTAAGAAATTAACAGATTGCCAGTTCACCAATTCTATGTAATTGATTTGTTCCCATTCAGGTTATGAACTCGTCTCTTTTCCCCATCCATTTAGCTAATCATCCGGGAAGAATTTCAAGGGGAACTTTATAGCGTCCACTTCCATGAGCACAGGCTGAATCACACAGAGTAGTACTCAGAGCCACTATCAAAATCATTGCCATACTGATTGCGGTGGAACGTTTTTTCTGCTAATGAGGTGGCAGTTTGCTACTTAGTTGCAACTCATAAATACAGGCTGTCTTGCAATTAGACAAGCGCTGTGTGGTAAGCTGTGAGAGAGGCGACACGCAGTAAAGGAAATGGAGGAGGCGAGGAAGCGGCGTCGATATAGATTTTCTGCATAAACAGGCCGGCATGAATCACAGACGCATTTCCACTTAAAGCCAGCCATGTAGCAAGAGCATGCCTCATGAAGCATTAGTGGGCTACTTCGGAAAGCCTGGTCTCCTTTAATTAATACAGCACTTGTGTATTGACAGCAGAAGTTCCTCTCTCTGTCCTCAGCTTCAGCACTGCCTGTACTGATTTGGGTGAGGAGTAGTTAGTGGGGATGTAATGCTGGGAAAAATAAGGCCGCTCTGAAGTTCCTTTTAACAGAAGCATAATAAGTCATAGAGCTGCAGGTTAATCAACTGCATTTATACTGTTAAATACATCGAGGCTTTCACAGTCATTAGCCTTTACTTACAGCTTGAGCCGCTACAGACAGGGGCTTTAACCTCCAGTACATTTCTTTATAAACCTCATAATGTCCACATTACTTTGTGATGACATCAAAAATCATGATTTAGCTCTGAAGCAAAAGGAAAGACAGATCATGTAAGGTCACATGTATGGCACAAAAGACGTGCTCTCATTAGTGCTACCACACACTTGTAGCTTTCCATGCCCTTGCTTCTTAAAAGCTAAGGTCGTATCCAGCCCATTAGAGTACGGAGAGAGAAATGACATCTGTCTGTTTGAGAGTCAGGAATAGAGCAGCAGAGCAGAGACAGAGGCGGGAGCAGCAGAGCATGGCTCCAGGATTTAGATCAGTGAGATTTGCATCATTGGCAGGTCTTTAGGCAGGGCAGGTCTAATCTCCAGCAGACAGGCTTAAGAAAGGAAAACCTGACTGTTGTGTCTCCACAGATAGGGATTTCAGTAATTAGCATAGTTAATAAGAGAGGCTGTACGGAGTCATGTTCAAAGGTGTCGAGTCGCAGGGGAAGATAAGGCGGTAATGAGGAGGAGGCAATGCAAGGGTGTGCAACTGTGTCAAAGTTCACCCTCATATACACCCAAGTCCACACTTAGGAACGTGGTGGCAAGCAAACATCCATGAAACTGTTGGTGTTATCATGTGCCTTCACTTTCAGATCTCTCACAGCCACATATGAAGCTTGACATGAAATGTTTGCTCCACTTCAAAAATGATCATTTCAACAAAGTCAGGCTGGTCAAATTGTGACATCCAGCAGAAGCATCTGGGGCTGCATCAGTGGAGTAGAACTGCCAGCTGCGTGAGACCATTTATTACTTTTAGAGCAGCTTCTTTATTGGTGTGTTTATTGCCAGTGGCAGCAGCCATGTTGCTGCGTGACACAGGGCACACGCTCACACTGTAACACTGCCACCAGGCTGCTGGGCCGAGCCTGTCGAAGTCAGCTCTCCACGCCTTTGAAAAAATAAAAAGTTCACGGGGGCGGCCTCAGGCAAACTCAATTATGAAATCCAAATCACACTTAGGATATGTTTGAAGGTCCAATTTCAAAGATGATGAATAAGCCAGTATGACAGCTGAACATAATCTTCAGCATGCCACACTTTTAATGAATTACAGCTGTCAGCAATCACTGACATTGTTTTCTCAACTCATTTTCAGCCTCACTTTCTCCTCATTATCGACACGAGAACAACAGCAGAAGTTAAGCTGATAGGAGGTGCATTCACTCATTGCATTCCCCATTTCAGAGGCTGCCAACATTTCCTAATGACTGCAGCCCTTCTAAATTATTGAAAAAGCCTAAGCACCTCACCAGCTACAGAAATGGCTATTAACCTCGGTGAAGCGATATTCAAATCCAGTTAGAGCTAACTTCGTCCTCCAGTATCCCTCGCGGGGAGGAAATGTAAATGTGTTCTTGCTGAGACAGATGGGGAAGCCGCCCGTCGTTTGAAGTTCCAGCAGAAGAAGTCGTTGCAAGCAGAGGGCTCTCCACCCCCCTCTGTAAAATATTCAGGACCCAGTCTCATTGAGCCACCTCTCTTCCCAGTGTTTCCCTTCAAACCGTGCTGGGCTTCCACACTGCTGGGTTATTACTAAGCAGGCACACCTTACAAAAAAATGAAAAAAAAAAACTTAGCAAACGTTTACAAATTCACCACTGTGCAGCGACAGTGAAAAACAGCCTGAGGATTATCTCGCTGTGCAGACAAGAATTCAGGAGATTTGATTTATGAGAGAGAGTGAGAAAGAGAGAGAACGGGGGGGGGGGGGATACACACACACAACATCCCACTCCCCCTTTAAGAGCATCCTGGAGCCTAACCATCTGAATATTGTGATGTCCTCTGCATTGTTGTTGACAAATCGTCGCAAATTGAATTCCTCAGCTTAGCTGACATACTGTCAGAGCCGATTTGATTCTATTGTAGAGATACCTGGCTGTCAATCAGTTCAGGCTCTGATACTGTGCTACAGACCAGAGAGAATCCCTCATCATTACTCTTATCACCTGGCCCGAGAGAGAGAGAGGGAGAGAGAGGGAGAGAGAGAGAGAGAGAGAGAGAGAGAGAGAGAGAGAGAGGG